>CM076581.1:1527327842-1527563335 GCA_034641835.2 Pinus albicaulis | reverse complement strand
TAGTTATTTTAAAAGGTTTGTGTGTCGATTTATTTACTTGCAAATGTGTGGCTTAAATATTTATTACATTCTTTACAACAAATATTTTCATTTTCGATGAAAGCTACATAGTTTAGGGAAGAGGTGCAAACAATGATGCAATAATCAAATATGAAGAAAATAAGAGCTTCCTAACTAGATCTTTCAATTTCACTATTCCAATTCAATTCAAAGCATTAAAAAAGGCCAAACCATGCAATGTAATATATGCACGATTCCCTTGAAAACCATGTAAATGTATTTTATGCACAATTTCTCTTCCTTCGAAGAAAATGAGAAGTCTAACTATGCAAATGTGATTTGTGCAAGAGAATTCTTAAAAAAAAACAAGAGGATTCCACTGAAATCAAACATAATCTGAGATTTGATGAACAGAGTACTCAAAATGAAATTAAGTGAAAATTTCAAAAATCAAAAGAGATGTCACTAAAAGGCAATTAACACTCATATGTTATTTCACACTAGGGAATTCCACTTTTCACACACAAAACCCTATATGCAAATGCAAATGTTTTTATTTTCAAGTCCTCTTAATTCTAAAATGTGATGAAAACTAATATGCAAGTCTAATAACTGATTCAAATAAACTTTTCAGAATGAAGACCAGAAGAACAATTCGTCCAAGAAACCAATGATCAAACAAAACCAATTTTCAAGTAAACTAGTGATAATAACAAAGGAAAAGATTAATAAATCCTTATCAAAGGAAATCAAACACAAATTCAAACCAAATGGGGGCTTTATATAGACCACAAGACACTCAAGACTAAGGGAAGGTCAACTAGAAGTAGGCTTATCAAAGAGGAAATAAAAAACAAGAGAAAAATTTGTGCAAAACATGGGCCAATGTTGGTGCAGAAGAGGCACCAGTGTGTTGCAACTCTGCTACAGAGTGGGCCCAAGTGAGGTGCAATAATTTTCCAAAGGCACTGGGGGAGCGTTGGTCTAGGTATGGATGATTCTGACACAAAATTTTCAAAAGAGAATCAATGAAAACACTTCTTATCTTGACTAATCAAAGTAGAAAATGTATGTAAAATGAGTAATCAAACATAATTGACAAGAAAAAACACCAAGGGAATACATCGTTCCCAAATATGGTCAGAAATTTGTTATGTGGAATTTACGATTGTGGGCAAAAGTATCTCCCCTATGTTTGGTGTCCAACCTAGAAAAAAAAAAGAGACAAGGAACCCAACGCTTTCCTTAAAGTAAATAGATGATGGAATGAAGCCTACCTAGAATCAGTTGCACGCTTCGCTCCTTCTTCAACTTGAATGCTCCAATTCCAACTCTGATTTCCAAAATTAGAACCTGCACAGTCAGAGAACACAAGCCAAGAAACTACGAGATCTATGCATTATCATCTCAGTACTATATTCAATAGATCAACATGGTATTGAAATATATGAAATAACGACATCACATATAGGAAAATAGAAAAATATTTGCATTAATATAAATGGAAGGAGATTACAACCATAAATAGGTGTTGATATTGTGGAAGATCTCCTCCAATCTATCTTGTCCTTTCCTTATCACAATATTCACCTCCAATCACCCTAAATGCATGGAATAATACCTCTCACCTCAACAGCGTAAGGGTAGAATCACTCTCCAAAATCCAACAGCCAACCAAGTTCTTATGGAATGAGGTAAATATATAGGAAAGGAGGTAGTTTATAAATTCTTGTCCATTTACAAATCTAGGCTTGAGATCCAAAAGTGATGGGAGGATGAGCTCAAGGGATGAGATGGTGATTTATCCAAGGTGGAATTATATATGATTCAAATTTTTATCCAAGGTAAATGGTTGAAACAACCTCTGGAATCTTCTAGAAGAGGAAGCTTTGGAAATTTTTATTTTTCCCGAATTTGTAGAATCAATGCACCCTCATATTTATACAAGGTGTGACTACATAGCACCCTAATATAAGGAGAGACTGCACTACAATGCAATTGTTCAGTTATGCAAGGTGCACTAGTCCTCAAAATCAATGAAATGAAGGAGTTAAGGGTAGAAACTCAGGGATTAGGGAGAGTCATGCTTAGGTATTTTTTCAAGGATGATGACAATATCTTGAAGGATGTGAATTGATCCCATTTGAAGGCCTATGGACTAGATACGACAAAATTTCCTATAATAAGGTGAATAAAGAGGGAGAAAATGCAATGGATGGATGGAATAAAATGGAGAAATGAATCTGTAGAATCTGTTCTATAGCCATGGTTTTGTTAATTGTCTAGAATCCTACAAAATATATATCTTAGCAAAATTGGTCTAAGAACTCCTCCCTTGTGTTTTTTTCTTTTTTTTGTTTTTACTTTTTTCTCTTTTTTTTTTAGATATGCAGACTACCCCTATAGAGGTTTTCAACCTACATGCCTATATTAGGCACATCATAGGAGGTTTTCACCTGGGGATATTTTCATATTTTTATTTTATTTTGTGTACTTTTTTCTCTTCGGGGCCTTGGAGAGGTTTTCAACCCTAGAGTTGGCCTTAGATGCCTCATAGAGGTTTTCACCTAGGCCCTTTATTTCTTTTTCTTTTTTCTTTTTTTTCTTTTTAGAAGTTTTGTGGATTGAGGACTATGACCCTCCGAATCACATCCATTTCTCTTCGGGGCCTTGGAGAGGTTTTCAACCCTAGAGTTGGCCTTAGATGCCTCATAGAGGTTTTCACCTAGGCCCTTTATTTCTTTTTATTTTTTCTTTTTTTGTTTCTAGAAGTTGTGTGGATTGAGGACTATGACCCTCCCAATCACATCCAATTCTCTATTGATTGGACTAATAAACTCTTCTTTGGACAGAGGTATTTTATACAAATTCAACTTATAACCATTGGCAAGTAAGGGAATTCCTTCCTCATCAATTTTTTTGATCTTGACAAACCCATTATCATGAAATTTCTCTACTATATAGGGACTGAGCCATCTTTTCATTAACTTTCCCTTGAAATCCTTAAATTTGGAATCATACAGCAGGGCCCAATCTCCTTCTTGAAAATTATTCTCTTTAATTTGTTTGTCATGCCAAATCTTCCTTTGTAGGATTACCTCAATGTGAAGGAGAGATCTACCCCCGATACTCCTTGACCTAATCCCAAAAGTAATGCACCTAACACTGCTAACCAGCAACAGCACACTCAGCCCAAGCAAGACAAGCATGTTCGCACGAACAAGCCTTGTTCTTATTGCGGTGTTTATGGTGATTACACCCACAATTGTCCTCTTTTACGATATATGCGGTAGATGTGGGAGACTCAAGCAGCATCGCGAGGACAGCAAGCCTCCCCTTCCGTCCCTCCCAATGCTGCACCTAATCAGCCGGCTGTGTTTGCTAATCCTTTCCCTCAGCAAGGATTTGTGGCTACCCAACCACCTGAAGGTCAGGCAGCCACTCAACCTCCTCCATCTAGTACCTCTGACCATATTATCATGATGAACTCTGACCAACCCATTACCGTAGACCTCAACCTTTAGACTCGGTCCCGTTAGTACAACAAGCCTTTCGCTACGTTTGCCCCCGAGCCCCCTTATTCAGGTTCTACAAAGCCTCTTTCGACAACTAATGGTCATTTACATATCCCTCAACCTAAGGTGGAGGTTCATATCAAGATCCATAAGGGACCATTATGCCGAAACGCTACTTCTGGAAAAGCTGCCCATTCGTATAGTATAGTAGATGATTTGGCGCAATCTCTTGCTGCCATCTCAACGCTGGAACTCCTCAAGTCATGCCCTTCACAACGAAAATCTCTACTATCTGCCATGGGCACTGTAGATCCTTCATATGATTTATTGATCATCTTCGATGTTGATCGGTCAGAACATCCTCCCCTTCCTGCTTCCGTCGCCTTCCAAATCCCCGTCAAGATCCAGAATGCCAACGTTTCCCATTGTATCATTAATGAGGGGGCATCCACCTGTGTGATGTATGATTCAGTTTGGAAGCAACTTGGATCACCTAATTTGGACCCTTCCACTATCACCCTTCGAGCGTGCGATGGCCACTCCTCTAAGCCCATTAGCATGTTCCTCAATTTTCCTATCACTCTTGTGGGAAATATTGTTTGCGTTGATGTAGAAGTCATTGATGCCCCCTTAGATTACAACATTCTATTGGCTCGTAGCTACACCTATGTGATGTTTGTTGTACCATATACAGTTCACCGCAAGATGTCCTTTCCCCATAATGGAAAGGTTTTCACCATTGACCAATTGACATATTACGAACTGAAGTCTCAGACCTCCCTTGAGTTCATCATATCTTCGGTGGCCAATAAGAAAATCTTTGATCCCTTGACTAGTGTCTCACCTGGAGTCTACAAAGACTCCTCTTTTCTTGATTCATTCCCTGGTCTTCCTCCTCCTGTCTATGATCCCAGCTCATCGAATGTTTGCATGATGCAATCGTCTCAAGATTCCCTCAAGCGGCCCGCTTCAGCTAGTCAGCATCCCTGCCCTCCTAAACCTTCTTCTAGCACTTCTACTCAGCCTTCTAGACCCCCTCATCCTAGCCCTTCACCTACAACTAATATCCATGAGCCTCTCTACCCTCCTGGAATGGTTCCTACAGGCCTTAACCATCTTGGAGCCATCCTACCTGGTCATTACCCCTCTGGTCAGATACCATTCCTAGCTCCTGGAGTGTTCTCAGTACCTGTTATGGCTACCTTATGCCTTCCTAAACTGACCCTCGGATTCCTGTCTAGTACATCGATATCCCAGCCGCTACCCTGCCTGTTCAACCCAAACGTTGTCTTGCTTTGACCCCAGTTCAACCGATCCCCATGACCCCTCCCACTATTACCGTGCCTCACCCCCCACAACAGGAACCTTCTCTTGTTGTGACAGCTTCGGGAAAAAAAGGAAAAGCTCGCAAGAAGGCATCAAAAGACAAGGCTGCCCAGACTGACCCTGCTCCTCCTCATCCTCCAAAGCCTTGTGCTTTGTGTGATGTTGTTGGTCATGCCACCCATCATTGTCCCGAGTTGCCTCATATCAAGCCATGGTTAAAGTTGCGTTCCCTGAGTCTACAGTCCCTGAAGCCTCTGTTTCTTCTTCGACTGCAGCCAAGAACCCTAAGACTATTCACACCAACTAACCTTGTGCTTTTTCTGATCTCCATGGCCATTATTCCCACCATTGTCCTCACCTCACGCATTACTGCTCCTCTTTGGAGGTAGTTTGGGAGTACGAGATTGAACAGAACCAATCCGCCTCTCCCATCCTTGCATAGTATGCTTCGAGCCAGCTTGAGGATTTACCCGCTCCCATTGGCATTCCCCCTCCTGATCTCGAGATGATGAAGCCTGTGACCACCACCCTCTACCTATCATAATTCATGAGATCCACGGTAGAAGCTCCCTCTGATACTTCCCCTTCTGTTTCTCTTAACCTCCCTTCAGCGAGCACCCTGGGCTCAACATCAGTGGATACCTTATCTTCTTGTTCTTATGTCACCTCCCGTGATGACATGCATGTGAACCTTTCTTCTCATGATGATGATTCAAGTAGCTTCGTCACGTCATGTGGTCCCTCTTCTTCTAATCACCCCATCTTCTATTGCGATGATGACATCATGGAAGCCTTGTCTTCCCCTAACTTCATCTTTCCTGCCCATAAGCGAAATGGCACCATCCGTGTCTATGGTGACTTTCGCGGCCTGAGCACAAGCTCCCCAAAAGGTAGCTCCCACACACCACCATCTCGACAGTGTGCGGGCGGTGGACATCCTACCCGGATCACTCCCTCTAGTAGTGTTTGTTCGATTTCTACTTTGCGCTCAGGTTGCCAGCATTGTTCATCATCCTCCCATTTTTTGCCTTATGGCACCTTTCAGATGGACCTCTCGTCCACACCTTATATTGGTTATGCCGATGGTGCAAGTCGCTACTCCCGGAAACTGGCCTCGGCAGGTTGGGCCATTTTCACCCCCTTTCATTCGCTTGTTCTCTCAAACGGTCTACGCATTGGTACTGCCACCAATAATCAAGCCAAATATGATGCAGTGCGAGGTTTATTAGCTGATGCCCTTTCCCATCGCATCCTCCACCTTCATGTTCATTTAGATTCTCTGCTTCTTGTCATGCAATTGAATGGTGTATATCATGTGCATAATCCTATCCTTTTTAGAAGATATTTACGAGTGAATCTTTTGATGCGTGAATTTGAAATTATTACATTCAGTCATGTACCTAGAGCACAAAATTACTATGTACATAGCATTGCAAACAATATTCTATATTGGCATTTAGCACATGCATCTAACACAAGACAATAACATAAAAACCATCAAAAAGATGCATATCCATAATATGCGTCGTGTAAAATGTTTTAGAGTCCATTAACTCTGATACATATGACATGCCCATAGCATGTTACAAAAACTCAAAACTAGGGGCACCACCTGCCCCTACACATTAATTACTATCTGGAGGATCCCGAGCCAATGGCTCTGCTCCTACAGCTCGTAGATCACGCATCCCCTGTCCGGCCATCACCATGTGCCGCGTGACCCCTCGCCACTCCGAGGGTAGACCAATACATGGCTCTATGTACTGTTCATCTAAGTCTTGCTAGCCACGCTCTGAAACACTAGTCAGTAGCCTCTCACATCTACGACAGATGTCCTCCAGGAGAGCCGCTGCATCCTCATTTTGTGGCGCTCTCGATCCACTAGATCCTGCAATTCCTGATACTGTAGGACATCCCATATACCCAACCGGTTTTACCGGTGTTGTATATGCATACCACAAGTGAAATAATCAGTACCATATACAATATTCTAAAACTTTACAATGCACATAAAATATTAGCAACTTGTCACTTAACATCAGGTCCCCATACTCGACCAAGCGGCAGTGGCAAGTTCGAGTCCCCACGATAACTCATCCCACTATAGGGATAGTCATTTATGTACAATGGCATCCAATCCAAATGAGCAAAGAACTCGGGTTAGAACACACGTCTGACAAGCCCACCTCCTCCTCTACAGAGTAGTCGCCCCCACCGACACATCTTGGGCTCCCTCAAGCCCCCATCCTGGAGCTGTATGCGAGGTTAAAGTGTCGGGATATTCTCAAAGAAGAGCGAGCACAACACTATACCATATGATCAGTCATGGTTCACTTTCCGCTTAAATAGAGACAACTATCGTTTCAATGACGACAAAATCATCTAGTCCCACCCATAGTAGGTCCCACTCAACACACTCTCCACAAGCATCATCTGCCCTCCAAGGATGTGGTGGAGTTCCTGGTTCCCCACGATCTGCAACACTGCTGCAGCCACAGCACGAGTCTCTAACCTCTCTAGATCCCCAATGGGTATCTGTGTCCCCTTGACATGGAGACCTAGTCGACAGTGGCACTCTACAAACTCCATGATGTTTCGCCCTCGCGGTAACATTGGCTGAGTATTCCCAACCATCCCAAGTGGTGGGAGACCAGTCAGAAAATATATATCCTGGACTGTCAACTCGATCGGGTGCCCCTACACTATAAATACCTCATGGTCCGGATCCCAATAACTGACAATCCGGGCCAACAAGGGCTCTCCAGCTCTCATCAAAGGGTTCTCCACAAACTTCAGAACCCCAAACCTGGCGAATGCATTACGGACACCATGATCCTCTCAGATCTCTGATCGTAATGTGTCCAAGTCTCTCTCTCTCCAGTTGATCTGTAATTCTACCATATCTGCACAAAACCATCATATTTGTCAATGTACAGAAAGGAAAGACTACATTTAACCAAAAAAAACTTAGCTCTCAGCCAAAAAACAGCATAGAAAAACCCTTCTCTGTTAGGTCGCACTTTTCAGGAAAAATCCTGGCACATGCCGCACTTTTCTACCCAAAACCTGCTATCCAAGTCGCAGATATTGCCCCAAAAAGTGTGACCCGATCATGAAGAGGAGAAGGGGTCTGTTCCTGAGCTCTGGGCACCTAAACTGAACTTTCAATCCACTGAAATGAAAGAGCAAGGTTAGGCCTCTTACCTGCAACTGACGGATCTCGATTCCAACAGTCGGTTTGTCCACTACGATCGCCGCAAGATTTAGGGACTTCTCTCCTCTCTACATTCACCACAGCTACACTTTCAAATGAGTGAATTTGGGGGGGGAATTCCTTATTAAAAGAGAAACCCTTGATTTTTCTTTTGCCTATTGTGGCCAAACCATAGCTCAGTTTGACAAACCGTCTATATTGTTGGAAAGCTCTCACTAAGCTCTCAAATTGGTACCTGTTAGTTTTTCGTGATTTGATACTTCACCAGGACACATTTTGTCTGAAGGGTCACTTCACCACTCTTCAAAATGGAATTTCTTCACTTGTAACACTTGTACTTGGGGCACCACTTTGCCTCCATACTTGTCCATGTTCGTGTCGATTTTCGTCATGAGTTACCATCTTGTACTCATGTATTTATGGTCCTCGTTGGACCTTTTCTGTGTGGCAGCATCATCAAATTGCCCTTGTTTAGAGCATCCAAGTTGAGTCATCCTTGCATCCATGGAGTCTATCTCGAGTCCCTTCGTATCCCACCATAGTCCTCCATCCTTCATTGCTTGGTTCCTCTCTCGTGTCGCACATTATGGCCTTCAGTCCTACTATCCCCTATCCCCTTTGATATTGTGTCAGTTGCTGCCAGGTCATCCATTCCCTTTATACTCTAACAAGGGAAGTCGTTCGTCTGCTACTTAGTACCCCTGATTCCATCATCATCCCTAGTGTCAATCTGTCAATCGCTCTACTATTTTCTCTTGTGCATTAGTTGAGGATCCCTTATTGCCTCACCTATGGCGGACCTTCTTCTATTGACATCAAACCTTTCATTCCAGAAGATAGGTCTAGAGTTCAGTGTACCTTGGTTCCAGCTTCCACTCTTTTTCAGTACCTCGGAGCAGGCAAAGGGACTCCTTATTGCCCTTTGACTTGATTGTTTCTCAGCTCCAACTCCTTACAACATGATCGAGATCTGTATACTTGGTAGTTCAGTGATGCAGTGGTTAATATCGTTGATTCCCAGGTGTGTATGAGATGTTTTCAGACCTCATGAGGGGGTGGCCCTTCAGGTAGCCCCCCACATGCCTGGATGACCTCTTCATTACATATTTTGATGCAGCTCCATCGATTTGATGATGTCAACCTCATCCGCTTGAAACACCTTTTAGTTTGCATGTATCAATAATATTTTTAAAGCCATTTCCTATTTACAAGGGCACTTTGGTTGTATTTATATCTCATGTACTCAGATATTATTGTATAAGTCCTGGTTGTTATCCTAGGCACAGTATGTATGTGGGATTCATTATCATGTTTTTATCTTCTCATGTTTATGCCAGCATGTACTATATAGTTCAGTCCCTTGTTTACTGGACGCATTGTTCTTTGTACTTTGTCTCGGCGGGCATAGGTATGCCTCCCCCACCACCTATGGCATAGTTACTCTCACATAAAAGAGACTTCTCGCAATTGTAAGTCTTGACTCCTTAGGGTCTATTCCTCTACCGCTTTGGTCTACCTTATATTTCTCTCCCTCTGACTTCCCTTTCAGTGTCTAGTGATTGAGTTCTTACAATGTACTTCGACCATACGATTAGCTCCTAACGCTCCCACGTTGTGGGGCAATATGTTACACTATTTTTTTGGTCATCTAACCTGTTACTATTAGATGGACCAAAGTACACCATGTAAGACCAATTTTACCCTAAGTAAAATTGCTTTCACTATGAAAAATAACTTAGTAAACCACATTTATTAAGTTTTTTATGGTCTAAACAGGAAACCCCATGAGGAAATATTAAATAAATCCATATTTGTTTGATTTTCATCAAGGAAAATTAGTTAAACAGTAGTTTAATTAATATTCCTGGTCATATTTAACCCAAAACAAGAAAATTAATTAGATAAATCATTATCTATTTTATTATTTTCTAGGAATAATTATTTAAACCTTATTTAAATAATATTCCTTGTTAAATTTGACTAAATCATTTATAAATAATTGAATAAATCATTATTTATTTAATTATTACTCAATCACATCTTTAAAATAATAAATAAATAATTTATTTATTTATTATTTACAAATAAAGGAATTTGACCCAAGTCAAATTCTTTTTCCCTCCAACAAATATAATAAAATATTCTATAAAAGTTGGATCTAGATTTGGTTAATAATATGTTAATCATGCACCAATATCTAGACTAACTCAATATTTTGTTATAAATAGAAGGGTTTTCCATTCACTCGCTACCTTTTGTTGCCTAAAGATCAATCTGGATCTATACTTTTGGTCTGACTTTGATCCACCATCATTGTCATATTATTCTACCATTTTCTTGTGAGCTCTATTCGAGTTCCATTTTTGTCTGGGTTTTCTACACCATCAAGAGAGAGAGATTTTAGATATGAAGTGTTGAGGACTTACAAGAACCCATCCCATTGAGGGGGACTGGTAACATCTTTTTATGTTCCCTTCCCAAGTGTCAAAAAATACAAAAATTCTTTAAAACATTCTTGTCTTGTCCATTGGACGCATGGAGAAACTCTTGCTTTTATTTACTGCTTAATGCTTTTTATTGCATAGATCTAGATTTTGCGGCATTTATCTTGGTCAACTAATTACATATCTAAAGAAATTGGCAGCCATCTTTGCTGTTAGGGTTGTTTGTTATGCACAACTAAAGTGAGCCTTTTTCGTACGCTTGTGATTAAGATTCATCCTAACAAACGCAAATGAGTAGAGATCCTTTATATATAGGATTCTAGGTTGATGGCGCGTCAGAGAAGGCAAAAACCCTAGAAAAACCCTAGCTATGGTGGCCCTGGTTTTTCACACTAATTCAACCCTCGCGCTTGTTTAGGTTTCATTTTCACTTCATTGTGCGTGTCACGATATCGATGAGGAGCACATGCTCTTATTGTCATACTCCTTGTTTTGCCACAACCATCTCGAGGATACAACAGAAATCATCGCTTTACCTGTCACGAGCCTGGAGGTTTCAGTTTGACCTTGGCGGTTTTCGCAGACTGAGGAAGCAGTCAGCCTGACATACAAGAAACAATTATTTCCCTGCACTGTTATGGACCCCAGTTCCGTTACTGACGGTTATAGTCTCTGTCTTGGAATGACCGCACAGAGAGGAAGGAACCGTTTTTGGCGTTTTTCCTCATGGAACCAAACGAACTTGTGGGAAACTCTGTTATGGAGTAGGAATAGTTGGATTACTAATATGACTCTTTAGAGCCTGACCAAATATGGTCAAACTACCCACCTCAGTAGCCAGTTGGGGCTCATGCGAGTGATTTACTGGAAGGTATCGAACAGCTGGAGGCCCGAAAAACAGACATGGATATTGTTCTTTAAGGCACAAGTTTAATGAGTTTAGGGTTCCTAACTTGAGCTTAACTGAACAATTATGGGTCTCAGCCCTAACATCCTAGCTTCTCCAGTTTTTTCTATCCCATCCTCGTTGAAATTGCACCTATGGAACTAGTAGTAGGCATCGTTTAACCTAAAATATGGTTTAGTGCATGCAAATTGTTCTGGAGCTCTGGGAGGAGCTTGCAAAGGGGCTTTTAGCTTCCAACATCTTGGCTTGGGGTCAGAAGGCAAACTACTAGCCCATGAAAAATTCCTTGGCTATCTGACCACTATCATTTCATTTGGTATTTTTGAAGGTCTACCCATACCAAATCAGCAGCCAAAAGAGAAAGCCTCTTCGGACTCGAACGCTACCCTACCAGAGGAAGAAGGAACCCTCAGAGAGATTTTTTCACACTGGACTAGAAAGAAGAAGACGCAGTGCACAAGGAGCAGTGAGAAATCCAGGGAGCTGGTATTTGGTGAGGGTATTAGCATGCAACAAGCCGAAGAAACTGAAAAAAAAAATTCCTATTTGGTAGGGTTCGAGTGCGGAACTACACCTCGGTAAGGTTGAAGTGATGGACTTCCGAAATCTGGGGCAACATCCTCAAACAACTCCTGGATGTCCTAACCATGAAAACAGGTTGGTTTTATTCGATTTTTCCTCACCCTGATATGGCTAGTTGGGTTTTAGCAAAATATTGGCATATTGAAATGACGCATGTTCTCCTTAAACGGTGGACTCCCCTTTTCGACCCTGACAAGGAGAAGATGGGCGCTGGTCTTATTTGGGTTCGGCTACCATGTCTACCTCTGAAATTTTGGACAGAAGATGTCCTCAGATGCATAGGTGAGGACTTGGGAATCTATTTAGACCATGACAGATCCTACATGGAAACCGGCAATATATCAATGGTGTGGATTCTAGTGCACCTCGATACTCGAGAAGGTCTGATCGAAAGTCATGTCCTGAAATACAAAAACATCTCCAGATGAAAAATACTAAATTATGAAGGGGTCCCCTTTAGGTGCAGGAGGTTCCATGAGGTGGGGAATTTGTATAAGGATTTCCCTCTCATTATCGCAGAAAATGCGGCTCAATCCAAAATGCTGGTTCATGTGGGGACTCAAACCACAGAGTGTTTCAGCTTGCTCACACGTTGGCACAAGAAGAGTTCAGATATGCAGCGGAAGCTTGACCCTTGACAGTCTACTCCAATGACAGTGCCCAAATCAGTTCCGTAAGCTACCGCTCCAGAGGTTGCACAGCAACAAGAGGAGGATCTCAGCCCCATCATGGGTACTATGTCTTCTACCTCCTCACCTTTTCTTTTTAATTTCATGCATTCATCTACTTCATCTTCTACTTCTCTTATTATTATTCCTCTTATTATGAATAATAAGTTGGCCACTGTATGTTTTCATGTTGCATCTACCCCCCCCCCCCCAACCCTCCATACATACTTCGTCTATCCCCTCTGATAACTTGGGGGATGTAGCTTGCTCCGAAAACTCTGCCTCCAAATCCTCTTGCCAATACAATCTTCAATCCTATGCCAAAGCCCTTATCTGTAATTCATATAGGTTTGGTGATGACCCTGCCCAGAAAACCCTGAAAGCCACCAGAGGCAGACCATCCACACTTTCCAAAGCCATCCAACAGGGCGAAATAGAAGTGGCCTTGGGGGAACAAATCTATGTCGATTGGGTTCTTAGAGCAAATAAAACCCCTGATAAGGGTTCCCCATGATCTATCGCTCTTTCAACTGTAAAGGGTTAGCCATCGTAGATAAGAAACTGGATTTTCATCGCCTATTAGAATTAGAAAAGGTGGGTGTTATTATGCTGCAGGAAACATTGGGACAGGGAGAGATAGTTCATAAATTTCTCTCTGCAATTCGTCCGTCCTGGACCTTTCACACCTTGGATTTGTGTGGTCGATCCGAGGGAAGTTCCATTGTCTTTAATGACTAGATCATACAAGTTCACAATGTGTGGGGTTTGGATGGGATACTTGTGGCAGACATCATTGCCTCTAATCTTGGTATCCCCTTTAGAATACTCAATATCTATGGACCTTGACATAACAGACCAGCTTTCTGGGACAAGATGTTTCATTCCTCAATCATGTAGGAGGATCATATCATAGTGGGAGGAAACCTAAACTTCTCTTTGGTTCATGCGGAATATTGGGGTCCCCAAGCATCGCCTGATCCCCTGTCCTGTTACTTCGACCAATTTCTTTACAAAGCCAATTTGATTGACTTAGAGATGGCAAAAAAATTTCCCACCTAGCGCAACAAAAGGATTGGGGAAGTTTCCCTAGCTTGAAGGATGGATCAATTTTTTATTACAACAAAGTTTGTTGTCTGAATGGACAGGGCTAGACAATGGGTGGGCTTGGGTGGTTTGTTGGATCACACTCCCATCTATCTTGAGATACATGGCGAGAACAAAAAACCCCACTCCTCTTTCAATTTAAACTCCTCCTAGCTTGAAGAACCTGACTTCTGATAGTTGGCCATGGAGAACTGGAATCACTGTCACCATATGCATAATACTCCACCCGCAAAATTCATTGCCAATAACCTATCCAGCATAAAGGAGAAGACTATCAAGTGGGAAAAGGAGAAAAGGATAAGAGATGAGGAAGAGCTGAGGAGGATTGAGAGGGAGATCGCCCATATGCTTGATGATGATGGAATGGGGCATACCTCCTTGGAGAATAAGGAAAAACTCACTCTATTGGAAAAGAAAATAATTAAGCTCCTAAGACTTAAGGAGGAAGCATGGAGACTCAAGAGCAGGGCTATCTGGCTTGAGGCATGGGATAATAATACCAAATTATTTCAGCAATGTGCCAAAGGTAGAAAGAGCATTAATACCATATAGGAATTGAATGATCAGCATGGCAGGGTGGCTAAAATTGATCAATAACTTTCGGATATGGGAATCAGGCATTTATCCCACATCTACATACATCCTAGGGTAGCCAACATTGGATAAGTGCTCAATATTGCAAGGCAGGTGCCAAGGTATGTGGAAGAAGATGATTCAGATTCCCTTAATGGCCCCGTCACCCTAGGTGAGATAGAAGTTGTCCTAAAGTGGTTCAAAAAGACAAGAGTCCTGGACTGGATGGCTGGCCTATTGAATTCTATATATCCTTCTTTGAACTTATTGGTAAGGATTTTATATTGGTCATTGAGGATTGCAGAGTATCAAGTAGAATGTATGATAGCTTCAACGCCACCTTCATATCCCTCATACCCAAGGTGGACAATCCCCTCTCCTTCGGTGACTATCGACCTATCTCCTTATGTAACTACCTCTACAAAATCATTGCTAAGATCCTTGCTAATCGTATTAAGCCTATCTTATCCCAGAACATATCTAAGGATAAATTTTCCTTCCTTCATAATAGACAAATCCATGAGGCCATTGACACTGCACAAGAAGCCCTTCATTTTATCAAGCTCAATAGCCTTAAATGCACCATACTTAAGATTGATCTGGAAAAGCTTTTGATTTCTCCTGTTGGACCTACCTCCAACTGATTCTCACCCATATTGACTTCCCCCATCCTTTCATTCAATGGATATTGTGTTGTATTACCAATGCCTCATTTATTATCCTTATCAATGGGGCAGCTACTTCTTTTTTCCATGCAGGTCGTGGACTCTGCCAAGGATGCCCCTTATCCCCTCTACTTTTCCTCCTGATTATGGAGGGTCTCACTAAGCTCATTTCCTCTTCTAGGAATGAAGAGTAGCTCCTGCGAGTCAAAATTATTGATATTATTCATCTAACTCACTTGCTTTTTGTTGATGATGTACTCATATTTCTAGATGGCTCCTTGCGGGAATCCATATGTTTCAAAAATATATTTTGTACCTTCTACAGTGCTACAGGAATGCAACCCAACCAAAGCAAAAATATGTTCCTTCCAACAGGGTAGACATGCCCTTCACCTATTTCAATTTGATCACAGGAATATTGAAGAGGGTCTAAAATATCTAGGATTTAGACTCAATCCCAATGATTATAGAATCACGAATTGGGATTGGCTCATAGAAAAAATTGGGTGAAGAATCAACATATGGCAACAAAATTGGATCTCTAGAGTGGGATGACTTGTTTTGATCAAGTATGTTTCGGAGGCGATATCGATGTATTGGATGGCTCTAGCTTGGATTCCCAAAGGTGTTACTAACATAATACAGCAAATATGCCAACGCTTCCTCTGGCGTGGTAAGGAGGATGGACACACCTTTGCTTGGGTAAGTTGGGACAAGATCGCCAAGCCCAAACTCTAGGGGGTTGAGGACTCAAGAATTTTAATCTCTTTGCCACTCCACTGGCTGCCAAAATGGGATGGCATCTCCTGACCTCCAACAGCCTTTAGAAGGAAGCTACTTATTTAAAATACATCGCTCATGTTTCCACACTTGATTGGATAAGAAGCCCCAACAGACTCCAAACTAGCTCATCCATTGTGTGGTGCGCTATCTCAAAATCCATACCACTCATCAAACAAGGTCCAGTTTGGCGCATCGAATCAAGAACTCAATTTCGGATAGGTTTGGATCATTGGTATGGCTATGGAAGGGAACATTTTCTCTCCTTGGACCTCAGACAATTCCTTAAAGAGATAGGGATCACTCAGCTTAGTCAAGTGGCGAATTGGGTTAACTCTGATTGGATTATTCAAGCTTGGAAATCACCACAAGATCTGAATATCCCAATGAACATTTGGATGGCTTGGAACAGATATATCAAGGCCCTCAAGACTTCTCATATCAGAATCTTGGAAGAAAAGGATGTATTTATCTAAGATATCTCCTCAAAATGTAATTACTCACCCAAAGATGGTTATTCTACCCTAACAACGACCCTACAACCTCCTGAACAGATCTGGTGGTGGAAACCTCTATGGAAGTTAAATCTCATCCTAAAGCCTGACTTTTCATGGGGTTCCTCCTTACAAATTGTGTGCCTACGGAGGACAATCTAGCAAACAGATCAATTCATGGTCCCTCCAAGTGTGGTCTCTACAAAGAACAGGCCAAATACATCAACCATCTCTTTTTCAAATGCTCTATGACATGTAATACCTGGCATATGGTTACTAAGGAACTTGGCATCAATAACACTTGGCAGGGGGAGATTATCTCCATGGCTTGGCACAATTGGTGGCACTCTAGTACCACGAAAAAGGCTTGCAACCTCCCTCTCCTGATCTCGTGGGGCCTTTTGGTTTTCCCGAAACCACATCATTTTCCAAAGTACCCCGTTATCTTGGACTACCATTTGAAATTCCATTTATGCCCTCTATCATTCCATCCCTGAAGAGGCCAGCTCAAAGATTGATAGGATCATTATGCCCGAATCCATTGACAAAGATCTCACTTGGGCATATTTTGACGGTGTTGCCGATATTTATGGATGTGGTGGAGGGGATATTCTATACCTATCAGACTCACACTTCTTTCATATCAATATGGGCTTAGGCCCGGGAACTAACAACTACTCAAAGCTCAATAGTCTCATACTGCTCCTCACTTTTTCCTTGGAAAAAATATGCAACAAGATACATAATAATTCATTCAATAATAATTCAAGATGTCATGTACATACACTTGGGAGTTTTTTGGATGAATTTTTGGCTCTTAAAAATATTTTTGACATTATTATTGTCACTCACATTTACAAGCAAAGGAACCAGACTGCTAACAGCCTGTCCAAAGAAGTCGCACAACTAACTTGGGGGCATTGGCACATCACCGAGCACAAGGGATTGGATATATTTTAGCACTACCATAGGCCTTTCATTGAAGATCTTGGGCTCCTGGAGCCTGCTGATCAACTTGTCTTATCAGAGGCTTTTTTTTCTTTTACAGTTTTTGCATACAGACTCTCTGTTTATTTTGATGATATTATGTCTACCTAGACACACACAGTAAATTTGTAAATATTATTTTTTTTCTGAACTATTACAGAACACAACTTTATTTTTTGGATAGCATATAGATTATGCATGATGCTATCTGCTGCCAAGGCAAAGTGTAATTTTCTTTACAATTAATGAAAATTACGAATTTTTCCTTGGAAAAGAAAAAATATATATAGAAGTCTAAGGGGTGACAATATAATTAGAGCCTAACTAGATTCAAATTACACCTTGGACAACTCATATGGCAGAGATGATGATTGCATTGAATTCCTCTTTTTGAGAGGACCAAAATTGACCTAAATATCACCTCACTTGGACAAGAAGAAGTTGGATTTTGAATTTATGAACCCTCTCATGTACACTAGATTAGGTTGTCCCAATACACATGTACAATTGGTCAGGTCAGCCTTAAATCCAAGTGGACCCTCATGGAAGCCTATAAATAGAATATACCTCAAGCTCATTTGAACATATTCATCAATCAATCTCTTCTCCTCTTCTATTGTTTTGGTTCGCACAAGTATAACAAAGGAAGTTCGTGCAAGGTTCTGAAATTACAGGTCTGAGGATCGCACGTGTCTAGGGTTTCTATTTTCCAGTCACACGCACATCACTGGGCATTCTCAACCACATTCGCTAACACATAATGTCTCATAGTGTGACTCAGAAGCCAAAGTCACACACAAATTAGCCTGAACGGAGTGACTAGGGTTTTGAGGTAGATACAGAAGGTTTCTTCCCAAGTCGCTTGCTTGTAGTTCCTCATAGAGCGACTGGGAGGTAAAGTCACTCACACATCCTCCTAAAGTGTGTGACTCGTGTCTAAGACAAGTTTGGGTGAATTATTCCTCAGTCACACACTTTCAGTTCTTTAGGGAGTGACCAAAATAATCATATTCGCTCGCATACAGTATCTCAGGGAGCGACCAAGAAGTTACACTCGCACACATAGTATATTAATGAGTGTGAATAGGGTTATGATCTAGTGTTTGACAGTTGATCGAAGTTGAATACAATTTTCTGGTGGATGGAAGGTTTATCTTTGTTGTACAATGTTTCTAAAAATTAGTTTATGATTTGTATTGGGTATATATCTACTAAAAGATTATGTATTGGGCTCATTGTAATCTCTATTGAAAATTTTTATGATAATCTAATAAGAAGAAGATTTGAAATGGTTTTCCCCCTTTTGGGGTTTGGTTTTCCCCCTTTTGGGGTTTTTCATTGGTCTTTGATCAATCTGGTGTCTCTTGTGGTTATTCTATTGTGTCCTTTGTCATTGCATATATTTTTCTATGTTTAGTTATTGCTTATGATTGGAAACATTGTTAATAAATGGATGTGTTGCTTAATGAAGAATTGAATTGTGTTGGAGTAATTGAAACAACATAGAAAAATCTGAAAAATTAACATGGGATCAGAGCTAACGTGAAGGACAAGCCTAAAAGGAGATAAGCATTGCATCCATCTTCCTTGGAAAGTTGAAGGTGCTTATCTAGTAAAATTTAATATGTCTTCCTCTACCTTCAAGGAGCATGAAAAGTTGGGTGATGCATAAAACTTTGCTACATGGAAATTCAAGTTAGAGATCATAGATGACAATAATGATGTGTTGGATTACATTCAAGGAAGAATGTCTAAGCCTCCAGAGAATGTTTTTGCTTCCCTCAAAAATAGGTACAAGAAAGGTGAGTCCAAAGCAAAGCAAATTATAACTGATGGTTTACAAGATCATTTACTTGCATATGTTGGGAATTTAAGGAATTCTAAATACATGTATGATAAGATAGCCTGCATGTATGACATAAACAATATAAATGAGATAATCACTTTGAAATGTCAACTTAAAGACACCAAGAAGAAATCAGAAGCAGTACAATCCTATATCATGAGGATATCTCACCTTAGAAATCAATTGCAAAGAGTTGGGGAAAATGTGTCGGATGAGGAACTAGTGATTGTGACTCTTAGAGTTCTCCCTCCTATTTTTGAAACCTTCATTACTACAATAAGCAACAACAATTTCCTCCCATCATTTGATGAAATTATTGGAAATATTACTCAAGAAGAGTCAAGGATGATAGCAAGAGGAAAAATTCAAAAGCATGAAGAGGGAGAGCCCGTTGCATATATCACTAATGAAAAAGGAAGAAGAAAGGGAAAGGAGGTCAATAAAGAAAGCCTCCTCATCAAAACAAAACAAAAAGGACTTATAGAACACCATCTCATATTGAATGTTATAATTGTCACAAGAAAGGTCATTATGCACGAGATTGTCCTAAGAAGAGAAAAGGGCCACATTACAACACTATAAGAAATAACAAATACAATAATCAGTGAAGAAAATATGATCGAAGAAATAACCGCAATAGAAGATATGAAAGAATAATAAGAAATACCTCGAGTGATTGTGAAGAATATCATCCTCCTCAAAAGAAGTTGATATTTCCTAGGTATGAAAGTAATTTTGTAAATAAATCTGAATACATTCTTATTTCTACCCTTCCTAGTTCTTCTCCTCCAGATTTGTGGGATAGTTGGTTGGTTGATAATGGGTCCACTTATCATTTCTCTTGATATAAGTAAGTCCTCTCTAATCTAGTAGAGAGGGCGACTAAGATAAATATTATTCTTGGAGATAATTCCACTCATCCTGTGAAAGGTTTTGGGTTTGTCAAATTTCATTTGAATTCTAGGGAATCAATTTTACAGCATGATGTTATGTATGTGTCAGGATTAATGAATAATTTGGTATCTATATCCTCATCGAAAGATAAATCGATGAGGTTTTCCTTCATCAAAGGAAAATTTCTGACTTGGTATGTTGGTTCACCAATGAGAGATGCATTCACATTAGGATCAATATTTAAAGGACTATATAGAGTCACTTGAAAGCCACTTATAGCATTGGTTCATAATACCAATCATCTGAGCAAGTTGTGGAACCACAGATTGGGTCATCTACATTATTATTCTCTTCTGAAATTAAAGAAATCGGTCTTAGGTATTCTCGATGTTCAAGCCAAACATAATGGAGTATGTCAAGGTTGTGCAAGTGGAAAGAAGACAAGGGGACCATTCCCCTCTAGTGATAAAAATACAAATTACATCCTCCATCTCATTCATTATGATATATGTGATTTGATGCCTATACATTCTATTGGTGGTAATGTATACTACATTACCTCCATTGATGAATTTCCAAGAAAGACATGGATATACTACTTAAAGCACAACAATGAATCCTTTGAAATGTTCAAGGAATTAAAATCTTTGACCAAAAATCAAAGAGGGAAGATAATCAAAGTATTCAGGTCTGAGAGTGGAGGGGAATACATGTCAAACAAGTTCATACCATTTTTCAAGAAAGAAGGGATCAAGAAGGAAACAATTGTGCCACATACACCCGAACAAAATGGAATAGCAAAAAGGAAGAACATGTCTAAATTGGAAGTTGCATGTGTCATTCTCCATGGTCAAAAGGTTCCAAAGTTCCTTTGGAGAGAAGCTACACATGGTGTTTTGTATGTTCAAAATGGGGTGCCTCATCAAGTACTAGAAAACAATACCCCCAAATAAATGTTCACAGGTGTCAAGACCGACATTAGCCATCTTCGTATATTTGGATTATGCAAAAGGAACAAGTTGGAAGCTACAAGAAGAAAATGTCTGTTTGTTGGTTATTGTGAAAATTATAAAACATACATAATATATATTCCTAGTCAAAGGAAGGTTGAAATTGGTAGGGATGTAACATTTGATGAATACGTTTCTCTTGGAAAAGCAAGATACCTTCCTCTGCCCCCTCCTCCCGATAAGAGGAATGATGACAGGGATATTCTAGATGGTATTTCCATACCTGAGTCTGAGACTGATATTTTTTATGATCCCATGGAGCCTATGGATTCCTTAGATCCTCCTCCAAATGATCCTCCTACTAGGAAGATACCACTTTGGCTTTGTGACACTCTACAGGATGTTGAAATACATGTTCGAAGATCATTTACAGAAAGGAAGAAACCATGTAGGTATCAAGGATATGTTGCATCCATGAGCACTATGATGCAATTCAAACCTTCCACTTTCGAAGAAGCCATAAAATATCAAGTTTGGAAAGATTCTATGGTCAAGGAATATGAATTGATTATGAAGAATGATGTATGGGATGTTGTGCCGAGACCAAAGGAGGAATACATGGTGACTTAAAAGTGGTTATTCAAGATCAATCATGGAGTTGATAGTAGCATTGAGAAATATAAGGAAATGTTTGTGGCCCGAGTATTCTCATAGAAAGAGGGGAAGACTATGATGGTATATTTTCACATGTGGATCGATACACAACCATATGTTTGATAGTAGCCCTTGCCCCAACTTAGAGATGGAATCTTCATTATATGGTTGCAAATACTACACTCCTCCATGGCATATTATAGGAAGAAGTGTATTTTGAACAACCACGGGGATTTGAAATAGAGGATCGAAGAACACATTTTTTCTGGTTGAAGAAGGCATTGTACGGTTTGAAGAAAGCCCCCAAAACTTGGTATAATTGCATAGACAGTTATTTGAAGAAACTGGGATTCACAAGAAGCAACATTGATCCCAACCTTTACTTCAAGGTAGTCCAATGTATGTCATTTAATTTGGTTTTGTATGTTGATGATATATTCTTTACAGGTTGTGAGCCTTTTGTGATGGAGTGTAAGATGGAGCTAGTGATGCAGGGGCATTAGACCCAAGACACTTTTTGTACATAAATAAACATAAGGGGGGTCTCATGTTTTGTTTCCCTATGTAAATATCCATAGTTGAGTAATTTTAGTCAATTAGAGGGAGAAATGTAACTGCCCGAATGATTAGTGGGCATAGGAAGTGATAGTCCATTTCAGACTGTCATAGCGTTAGTTTAAATTGTAACCGTAGGAATTGAAGGGTTTGTGAGTCATCAAGGAATTTGAAACGATCCATTGTAATTGTATAAAAAAAAACCTCTGTGACAGAGTTGAGGGAGACCTGCACAGACCTGTAGGGAGAACTGCATAAGTTTCATAGGACTGTAGAATAGAGGAGAAGGGCCATTTAATCGAAGACCTGGCTAGTTATAAGTTATAATTTCCTTCACTAAATAAATGAGGAAATTGTCTCAGTATTACTGTGCATTTGTTGCTTAATTTCTGTGTGAGAATGGTTGAACTCCCGTGACTCTTATATGAATGGATTTGTCTCAATACTGCATGAGTATTGCTTGAACTAATTTCCTGTGAGGGTGCTTTGAGTCTTCCTGAACGGGACATGGGGAAGATTTTGAATCTTAGCTTAACATTCTGCCTATACATTTAGGAAGAAGATGTAGTGAGAATTGAGTTCATGTTCAGGGTTAATGTGTTTATGGTGATTACCGAGGCACAGAAAGGCCGGAAAGGAATCCCATTCCTCAATCAACCACGGTGGTGAGAACCAAACTGGAGGCTAGTGATTCGGGGTGACAGAACCTTGGAAGCACAGAGTAATGGAACTGTGCGTTATACACATGATAGGACCGTGTTGAAACGTCGGGGAACAAGGGCCACTTATAAATGAGCAGAACACTTAAAGGAGCAGAACAAGGCGAGGATGGAACCTTGAGCGTGAGAGGAAGATGGAACCGTGACCGAGGAACAGTAATGGTGGTTTAGAGCGAATGGTGGGTTTCATCGCACCACAGATCGTCGGTAAGCGGAATTGGAGGAGTTGCGAGCGATTCCATAGAGGTGCTAACGCGTGGCAAGGTGGGGCCCAAAGAAACCGCTTCCATAAGTGTGCCATCACGCATTAACTATCGACCAAAGACGCTGAGCGATATTGATACGCACCGTTGATTTCGAGGCTCGCTATCTAACGGCGGTCGTATTCAGAAGCTACACGGAAGTTAGCGTAAGGTATGGCAGCGTTTGTTTGATTGACATATGTTTATTAAATGTAATCCAGTTATGTGGCCGAAATATTTAAATATGATGCAATTATATTACATGGGCATAAGGTTGAGAATGTCATTCCAAAAGTCTATAGTTCCGGAGGCCTCGTATATTGTTTCAAAAGTTAGTCATCGTACCCCGCGGAATTTAAAAGGAATGGTTTAATAAATCCGAAGGTTCGGACATAGTTCAAGGCATTTTATTTAAGTATTGCAACTCGGACATACGGAGATAGGATACCATATGAACACGTTTGTGAAGTCAACGCAGTGAAATATATGGGGGTTATGAATTGGTTGAACATTAGAAGCACATAAGGGTTGAGCGCATAACATAAGAGACTCGGAATTAATATCTCAAATCTCAAAGATTTGAGATATTAACACTCTCAGATTTGAGTGTTTAATAAAGGGATGTTTGTGAGATTGCCAAAATTGTGAAGTGAAAATCTAAATATAGTTGTATCACGCACATAAGCTTTGGATGCACTTTACACACAGTTTAGGTGAAATTTTGAAAAGTGCTGGGAATGTGGGTTTGGCAGGTATCGCCGCTGCCAAGTAGTATTAGAGCTAGAATTTAGTTAGCTCGTTGAAGAGTTTGTTTTTGAAATGCACATGTACTGAATAGGAAAGAATAGTTGATATTTCAATCTGTTTAATAGAGAAAATTGCAGATTTGATTTGACATGCAGCGAAGGTCTCCAGATGAACAAAATCTGGATCTGAAGATAGAATATTGCAGCAGGTAGAAATGTAGTGCAGGTGAGGAGAGAAGGAAAAAGATAATTTAGGGATCTTGAGAGGTAAGATGATGAGCCTTATTTGAACTCTGGTTGGGAGGTATTGTTTGCAGAATATAGAGTGCAAGAAATTGAGGAAGACATCTCAGCAGAAGTAGATCACAAGCTTTAAGAGCAGTGATAGAAGAGTCCAGCAAGGGATTATGAGTGTATAAAGAGTGTGGCAGAACCTGAAATAATTCCCAACTGAGGTTGGATGAAAGATGAAAAGGGGTGTTCTTGTGAAAGTTGCAGAGTGAAGCCTAGAGAGCAGAGAAAGTGCTCAGGAGGTTCCAAAGAGAGGGGACCAGTACTTGCCAAAAGCCAGAGCCATGAGAGAAGCTTGGTGAGGTAAGTTGCAGCAAGATCTTGTTGTTGCAGAGGCTTAGTGCAGCTTATGAGCGAAGAACTCCTAGAGAATAGAATGGCTACTAAGAGCCATAGAAGAGACTGCAGATATTGCAGAGGTTCTGAGAGAAACCACAACAGAAGAGTGTGTGAAGATGCCAAAGCAAATGGCATGAGGAAGAAGAAATCCACAGATGAAGAATCACAGAAATAATTAGCTGAGATCAAGGAAGAGCTCAATGAACTGAAGAGAAGGATAGAATAAAGCCAGAGAGTTGGATGGCTCATGAAGAAGAAGATAAAGTGGCAGAGGCTACAAAGGAAGAAGGAGCAGATGATGAATGCTCAGAAGAAGAAAGAAATACTCAGAGTGATTGAGTATTTGGAGAAAGACTTGGAGACTGAAGCTTCAAGTGGGACCAAGGGGTCCAAGAGCCTTGCATCATACATATTTTGTATTTTTGCAGGAACAGCAGGTGAGAAAGAACAAACTGCTGATGTTGTCACTGAGGAAGAAAATGGAGCAGCTACATGTTTTGAGGATGTCCATGCACAGTTGGATAAAGATTCTGCTTTCCAACATATTGGAAGCAGAAGAGCTTTAGTTTGTGATATTGGCCAGAAGGTGGAGGCTGAACAGCTTGAGGACTCAGAAGAAGAGACCATTGGAGGATCTCTGGAAAATATAGAAGACTTGGAACAGCAGAAAGATTTGGTGACCAAATCACCAATTGAAACCATGAGGTCTTATTTTTTTTCATCTGACAAGTTGTGTGTGAATGCAGGTGTTAATGAAGGCAGTTCACATGATGAAAATGTGACAGATAAAGTTGATTGTTTCCAAGTAAAGTATGATGAGTATCTTTCAGATGAAGAACGGATTGAACTACTACAGCAGAAGGAATTCATTAATTCCTTATTTGGTAGAAGAGATTGTTTCAATGGGGTTTATGGTGATGAGTTTTTCATTCATGATGATAATGACAGGCTGCTTTTGTTAAATGGCCATGTAGAGAATGATGGACAGGTAGCTAGAGTCTTTGCAGAGATGGGAAATCAGGATTTCATTCTGATGAAGGCTGAGGAGATAGTGACAGCAGAAGATAGAGAAGATTGTGGTGAGATTCCAAGATTGTGGCATGAGCATAGGACATAACCATAGAGAGAAGGTGTTCAGATGGTAAGGGAAGAGATGAATGGGAAGAGGAAAGTTCCTTTTTATGAGTTGGAGCAAAGAGACATCCTTGAAGAGGATGGTGCAGAAGAGATACTAGCAAACATACTCAAGAAATGTTTGAAGAATTGGAATCAGCATTCTAATGTGTTGGTTGAGAAGAAGAGACAGTTGGGACAACATATTGAGGTGCTGGCAGAGCAGAAAAAGGCTTTGAGGCCTTGTGAGGTTGATGCTGACAAATGTTTGATGAATGCAGATCCTGTTGATGATGGAGATAAGTTGACAGCATGGGGCAGTTAATTGAAGGAGAAGGAGAGTTTTGTGGAAGACTTTAAACCATGGAATGGAGAAATTGAGCTGCTATAGAGTATGCTGAATCAGTAGGATTCCATACAGGAGAGAAGACCTCAATTTCATAATTGGGGGTTGCATAATGTGAAGACACAATGGGATGAAGATAGAAAAGAATTGCTGATTGAACCATCAGTAGGCACCATTGGGTCTTGGGGTTTTGGAACTAGTGAAGTGGTTGTGTTGATAGGCAAAGCAGAAGACAATCCATCACTTGGAGTTGTCTTAGAAAAAGAAGAGTTGTGGCAGAATGAGGATGAGCAGCTGAATGAAGATGAGATAGCCATGTCTTAGATGCAGGAAATTGTTTCTATTGATAGCAAGGAAGAATTGGCTTGTTCGAATAGCCAAGGGAAGATTAAAGAGAAGACTGTTGGGGCTACTACAGTAGTGGAGAACCAGAGTTTCACTTTGACAGAAGGTGAAGATGCAGTGGCTAGAGAACTTGATTTGACTGCTGGAGTCAATCAAGAAGAAGGAAGGAAATTGCTAGAAATTTCCAAGGCACAAGAAGAAGATGTTGAACCTGAGTTGCAGCATATTGATGATTTTTTTGGCCAAAGGAGATGGCGAGAATGTTTGCTGAAGATATTGAGAAAAGAAGGTGAAATTCCAGAGCAACAGTTTGAAGTGTTGCTGGAGAGAGTGCTGAAGCAACAAGCTGAAGTGTTGCTAGCAAAGGAGCATAAGTTTTACTATTGCAGAGAGGGCATGGATGATAGGGTGGCGAATAGGGCAGCAGTAAGAACTGAAGAAATAGGATTGCAGCAAACACAAGTAAGTGTCCAGCAGTCAGAGGAAAGATTAGACAGGGAAATAAAATTTGTAAGAAGACTGATGTAGAAGATGCCTCAAAAAAGGACAGCAGCAAGGAAACAAGGAAATAACAGCACAAGCAAAGCAGATAGAGGATGTGAAGGTACAGCCTGTGGAAAGATACAGCATAAAGTTTGGAAGCCAGGAGGAATATGGAAGAAGGACGCTGCAACAGATGGCTAGTTGCAGAACAAGGTGTGGAATCCAGGCAGATAAAAATAAAGCACATGATCAGGGGATCATGAATCATTTGAACCTAGGGAGTCTGATGCAAGGGGCATTAGACCCAAGACACTTTTTGTACATAAATAAACATAAGGGGGGTCTCATGTTTTGTTTCCCTATTTAAATATCCATAGTTGAGTAATTTTAGTCAATTAGAGGGAGAAATGTAACTGCCCGAATGATTAGTGGGCATAGGAAGTGATAGTCCATTTCAGACTGTCATAGCGTTAGTTTAAATTGTAACCGTAGGAATTGAAGGGTTTGTGAGTCATCAAGGAATTTGAAGTGATCCATTGTAATTGTATAAAAACAAACCTCTGTGATAGAGTCGAGGGAGACCTACACAGACCTGTAGGGAGAACTACATAAGTTGCATAGGACTGTAGAATAGAGGAGAAGGCCCATTTAATCGAAGACCTCGCTAGTTAGAAGTTATAATTTCCTTCACTAAATAAATGAGGAAATTGTCTCAGTATTACTGTGCATTTGTTGCTTAATTTCTGAGTGAGAATGGTTGAACTCCCGTGACTCTTATATGAATGGATTTGTCTCAATACTGCATGAGTATTGCTTGAACTAATTTCCTGTGAGGGTGCTTTGAGTCTTCATGAACGGGGCATGGGGAAGATTTTGAATCTTAGCTTAACAATCCGCCTGTACATTTAGGAAGAAGACGTAGTGAGAATTGAGTTCATGTTCAGGGTTAATGTGTTTATGGTGATTACCGAGGCACAGAAAGGCCGGAAAGGAATCCCATTCCTCGATCAACCATGGTGGTGAGAGCCGAACTGGAGGCTAGTGATTCGGGGGGACAGAACCTTGGAAGCACAGAGTAATGGAACTGTGCGTTATACACATGATAGGACCATGTTGAAACTTTGGGGAACAAGGGCCACTTATAAATGAGTGGAACACATAAAGGAGCGGAACAAGGTGAGGATGGAACCTTGAGCGTGAGAGGAAGATGGAACCGTGACCGAGGAACAGTAATGGTGGTTTAGAGCGAACGGTGGGTTTCATCGCACCACCGATCGTCGGTAAGCGGTATTGGAGGAGTTGCGAGCGATTCCATAGAGGTGCTGACGCATGGCAAGGTGGGGCCCAAAGAAACCGCTTCCATAAGTGTGCCATCACGCATTAACTATCGACCAAAGAAGTCGAGCGATATTGATACGCACCATTGATCTGGAGGCTCGCTATCTAACGGTGGTCGTATTCGAAAGATACACGGAAGTTAGCGTAAGGTATGGCAGCGTTTGTTTGATTGACAAATGTTTATTAAATGTAATCAAGTTATGTGGCCGAAAGATTTAAATACGATGCAATTATATTACATGGGCATAAGGTTGAGAATGTCATTCCAGAAGTCTATAGTTCTGGAGGCCTCGTATATTGTTTCAAAAGTTAGTCATCATAAAAGGAATGTTTTAATAAATCTGAAGGTTCGGACATAGTTCAAGGCATTTTATTTAAGTATTGCAACTCGGACATACGGAGATCGGAGACCATATGAACACATTTGTGAAGTCAACGCAGTGAAATATATGGGGGTTATGAATTGGTTGAACATTAGAAGCACATAAGGGTTGAGCGCATAACATAAGAGACTCGGAATTAATATCTCAAATCTCAAAGATTTGAGATATTAACACTCTCAGATTTGAGTGTTTAATAAAGGGATGTTTGTGAGATTGCCAGAATTGTGAAGTGAAAATATAAATACAGTTGTATCACGCACATAAGCTTTGGATGCACTTTACACACAGTTTAGGTGAAATTTTGAAAAGTGCTGGGAATGTGGGTTTGGCGGGTATCGCCGCTACCAAGTGGTATTAGAGCTAGAATTTAGTTAGCTCGTTGAAGAGTTTTTTTTTGAAATGCACATGTACTGAACAGGAAAGAATAGTTTATATTTTAATATTTTTAATAGAGAAAATTGCAGATTTGATTTGACATGTAGTGAAGGTCTCCAAATGAACAGAATCTGGATCTGAAGACAGAAGATTGTAGTAGGTAGAAATGCAGTGCAGGTGAGGAGAGAAGGAACAAGATAATTCAGGGATCTTGAGAGGTAAGATGATGAGCCTTATTTGAACTCTGGTTGGAAGGTATTGTTTGCAGAATACAGAGTGCAAGCAATTGAGGAAGACATCTCAGCAGAAGTAGATCACAAGCTTTGAGAGCAGTGATAGAAGAGTCCAGCAAGGGATTCTAAGTGTATAAAGAGTGTGGAAGAACCTGAAATAATTCCCAACTGAGGTTGGATGAAAGAAGAAAAGGGGTGTTCTTGAGAAAGTTGCAGAGTGAAGCCTATAGAGCGAAGAGAGTGCTCAGGAGGTTCTAAAGAGAGGGGACCAGTACTTGCCAAAATTCGGAGCCATGAGAGAAGCTTGGTGAGGTAAGTTGCAGCAAGAGCTTTTTGTTGCAGAGGCTTAGTGCAGCTTGTGAGTGAAGAACTCCTAGAGAAGAGAATGGCTACTAAGAGCCATAGCAGAGACTGCAGAGATTGCAGAGGTTCTGAGAGAAACCACAACAGAAGAGTGTGTGAAGATGCCAAAGCAAATGGCATGAGGAAGAAGAAATCCACAGATGAAGAATCGCAGAAATAATTAGCTGAGATCAAGGAAGAGCTCAATGAACTGAAGAGAAGGATAGAAGAAAGCCAGAGAGTTGGACGGCTCATGAAGAAGAAGATAAAGTGGCAGAGGCTACAAAGGAAGAAGGAGCAGATGATGAATGCTCAGAAGAAGAAAGAAATACTCAGAGTGATTGAGTATTTGGAGAAAGACTTGGAGACTGAAGCTTCAAGTGGGACCAAGGGGTCCAAGAGCCTCGCATCTGACATACTTTTTTATGTTTGCAGGAATAGCAGGTGAGAAAGAACAAACTGATGATGTTGTCACTGAGGAAGAAAATGGAGCAGCTACATGTTTTGAGGATGTCCATGCATAGTTGGATAAAGATTCTGCTTTCCAACATATTGGAAGCAGAAGAGCTTTAGTTTGTGATATTGGCCAGAAGCTAGAGGTTGAACAGCTTGAGGACTCAGAAGAAGAGACCATTGGAGGATCTCTGGAAAATATAGAAGACTTGGAACAGCAGAAAGATTTGGTGACCAAATCACCAATTGAGACCATGAGGTCTTATTTTTTTGCATCTGACAAGTTGTGTGTGAATGAAGGTGTTAATGAAGGCAGTTCACATGATGAAAATGTGACAGATAAAGTTGATTGTTGCCAAGTAAATTATGATGAGTATCTTTCAGATGAAGAACAGATTGAACTACTGCAGTAGAAGGAATTCATTAATTCCTTATTTGGTAGAAGAGATTGTTTCAATGGGGTTGATGGTGATGAGTTTGTCATTAATGATGATAATGACAGGCTGCTTTTGTTAAATGGCCATATGGAGAATGATGGACAGGTAGTTGGAGTCTTTGCAGAGATGGGAAATTAGGATTTCATTCTGATGAAGGTTGAGGAGATAGTGACAGCAGAAGATATAGAAGATTGTGGTGAGATGCCAAGATTGTGGCATGAGCAGAGGACAGAACCATAGAGAGAAGGTGTTCAGATGGTAAGGGCAAAGATGAATGGAAAGAGGAAATTTCCTTTTTATGAGCTAGAGCAAAGAGACATACTTGAAGAGGATGGTGCAAAAGAGATACTAGATAACATACTCAAGAAATGTTTGAAGAATTGGAATCAGCATTCTAATGTGCTGGTTGAGAAGAAGAGATAGTTGAGACAGCATATTGAGGTGCTGGCAGAGCAGAGAAAGGCTCTGAGGCCTTGTGAGGTTGATGCTGACAAATGTTTGATGAATGCAGATCCTGTTGATGATGGAGATAAGTTGACAGCATGGGGCAGTCAATTGAAGGAGAAGGAGAGTTATGTGGAAGACTTTAAACTATGGAATGGAGAAATTGAGCTACTAGAGAGTATGCTGAATCAGCAGGATTCCATACAAGAGAGAAGACCTCAATTTCAGAATTGGGGGTTGCATAATGTGAAGACACAATGGGATGAAGATAGAAAAGAATTGCTGATTGAACCATCAGTAGGGACCATTGGGTCTTGGGGTTTTGGAACTAGTGAAGTGGTTGTGTTGACAAGCAAAGAAGAAGACAATCCATCACTTGGAGTTGTCTTAGAAAAAGAAGAGCTGTGGCAGAATGAGGATGAGCAGCTGAGTGAAGATGAGACAGCCATGTCTCAGATGCAAGAAATTGTTGCTATTGATAGCAAGGAAGAATTGGCTTGTTCGAATAGCCAAGGGAAGATTAAAGAGAAGACTATATGGCAGACTGTTGGGGCTACTACAGCAGTGGAGAACCAGAGTTTCACTTTGACAGAAGGTGAAGATGCAGTGGCTAGAGAACTTGATTTGACTGCTAGAGTCAATCAAGAAGAAGGAAGGAAATTGCTGGAAATTTCCAAGGCAGAAGAAGAAGATGTTGAACCTGAGTTGCAGCATATTGATGATTTTTTTGGCCAAAGGAGATGGCGAGAATGTTTGTTGAAGATATTCAGAAAAGAAGGTGAAATGCCAGAGCAGCAGTTTGGAGTGTTGCCAGCAGAGGAGCATAAGTTTTACTATTGCAGAGAGGGCATGGATGATAGGGTGGCGAATAGGGAAGAAGTAAGAACTGAAGAAATAGGAATGCAGCAAACACAAGTAAGTGTCTAGCAGTCAGAGGAAAGATTAGACAGGGAAATAGAATTTGTAAGAAGACTGATGCAGAAGATGCCTCAGAAAAGGGCAGCAGCGAGGAAACAAGGAAATAGCAGCACAAGCAAAGCAGATAGAGGATGTGAAGGTACAGCCTGTGGAAAGCTACAGCATAAAGTTTGGAAGCCAGGAGGAATATGGAAGAAGGACGCTGCAACAGATGGCTAGTTGCAGAACAAGGTGTGGAATCTAGGCAGATAAAAATAAAGCACATGATCAGGGGATCATGAATCATTTGAACCTGGGGAGTCTGATGCAGGGGCATTAGACCCAAGACACTTTTTGTACATAAATAAACATAAGGGGGGTCTCATGTTTTGTTTCCCTATGTAAATATCCATAGTTGAGTAATTTTAGTCAATTAGAGGGAGAAATGTAACTGCCCAAATGATTAGTGGGCATAGGAAGTGATAGTCCATTTCAGACTGTCATAGCGTTAGTTTAAATTGTAACCGTAGGAATTGAAGGGTTTGTGAGTCATCAAGGAATTTGAAGCGATCCATTGTAATTGTATAAAAACAAACCTCTATGACAGAGTCGAGGGAGACCTGCATATACCTGTAGGGAGAACTGCATAAGTTGCATAGGACTGTAGAATAGAGGAGAAGGGCCATTTAATCGAAGACCTGGCTAGTTAGAAGTTGTAATTTCCTTCACTGAATAAATGAGGAAATTTTCTCAGTATTACTGTGCATTTGTTGCTTAATTTCTGTGTGAGAATGGTTGAACTCCCGTGACTCTTATATGAATGGATTTGTCTCAATACTGCATGAGTATTGCTTGAACTAGTTTCCTGTGAGGGTGCTTTGAGTCTTCATGAACGGGGCATGGGGAAGATTTTGAATCTTAGCTTAATAGACTGCATGTACATTTAGGAAGAAGACGTAGTGAGAATTGAGTTCATGTTCACGGTTAACGTGTTTATGGTGATTACCGAGGCGCATAAAGGCCGAAAAGGAATCCCATTCCTCGATCAACCATGGTGGTGAGAGCCGAACTGGAGGCTGGTGATTCGGGGTGACAGAACCTTGGAAGCACATAGTAATGGAACTGTGCGTTATACACATGATAGGACCATGTTGAAATGTCAGGGAACAAGGGCCACTTATAAAGGAGTGGAACAAGGCGAGGATGGAACCTTGAGCGTGAGAGGAAGATGGAACTGTGACCAAGGAATAGTAATGGTGGTTTAGAGCGAACGGTGGGTTTCATCGCACCACCAATCGTTGGTAAGCGGTATTGGAGGAGTTGTGAGCGATTCCATAGAGGTGCTGACGCGTGGCAAGGTAGGGCCCAAAGAAACCGCTTCCATAAGCGCGTCATCGCGCATTAACTATCGACCAAAGACGCCGAGTGATATTGATACGCACCGTTGATCTGGAGGCTCGCTATCTAACAACGGTCGTATTCGGAAGCTACACGGAAGTTAGCGTAAGGTATGGCAGCGTTTGTTTGATTGACAAATTTTTATTAAATGTAATCTAGTTATGTGGCCGAAAGATTTAAATATGATGCAATTATATTACATGGGCGTAAGGTTGAGAATGTCATTCCAGAAGTCTATAGTTCCGGAGGCCTCGTATACTGTTTCAAAAGTTAGTCATCATACCCCGTGGAATTTAAAAGGAATCGTTTAATAAATATGAAGGTTCGGACATAGTTCAAGGCATTTTATTTAAGTATTGCAACTCGGACATACAGAGATCGGAGACCGTATGAACACGTTTGTGAAGTCGGCACAGTGAAATATATGGGGGTTATGAATTGGTTGAACATTAGAAGCACATAAGGGTTGAGCGCATAACATAAGAGACTCGGAATTAATATCTCAAATCTCAAAGATTTGAGATATTAACACTCTCATATTTGAGTGTTTAATAAAGGGATGTTTGTGAGATTGCCATAATTGTGAAGTGAAAATATAAATACAATTGTATCACGCACAGAAGCTTTGGATGCACTTTACACACAGTTTAGGTGAAATTTTGAAAATTACTGGGAATGTGGGTTTGGCGGGTATCCCCGCTACTAACTAGCCTCTGAATTCGAGATGAAGGACCTTGGACTCATGCACTACTTTCTAGGTATTGACGTCTGGAAAAGACCTGGTGATATTTTCCTTTCACGAGGAAAAATGTTGTGAAGTTGTTGAAAATATTTGGAATGATATAATGTAAATCCATGGCTACACCTATGGAAATGAACTTAAAGAAGTTATATGGAGAAGCTGCAGGGCTAGATTTTTTGAATCCATCCAAGTATAGACAATTGATTTGGGCTTTAATGTTCCTTGTAAACACTCATCCAGAAATATGCTATGCAGTGAACACATTGATTCAATTCATGACCGATCCCCTCCATGCACATTGGATCACTGCCAAACATATATTGAGATATTTTCATGGGACTATCACACTTGGTCTGAGATATTCTGTCGGAGATGTTCGACTTCATGGATACATCGATTTTTACTGGGTAGGAAATGTTATCCATAGGAAGATTACATTTAGATGTTGTTTCAGTCTTGGATATGTCATGATATCCTGGATGAGAAGGAAACATAAATCTGTAGCAATGAGTACCGCTAAAGTCGAGTATATTTCTACTAACATGGCTAGCTACAAAGTAGTTTGGGTGAGGAGGATATTTCGAAGTATATTTGAGTAGGTCCTAGACACTATAGTGGTATATTACGACAAAAAGAGTGGGATCCATCTGGAATAGAATCTCGCATTTCATGACAAGTCCAAGCACATAGAGATTCAATATAATTTCATTCAATACATGGTGCATAGAGGAGCAGTTATACTCCATCACATATCGAGAGATGAACAGATTGCAGATATTCTCGCCAAAGCTTAACCGAAAGGGAAGTTCTTGGTCTTAAGAGAGCATCTTGGACTGATGGATGTGATCCCTCCTAATAAGGGGCAATGTTAGTTGAGGACACTGAGCTGACTCTTCCCCCCTATTGAGCTCCTAGAGTGAGGAATTGAGATAGAGGGATCCTGGGGTTGAGGGATCTCTGGACAATAGGGGATTACCCCTATATGTTACCCATAGGTTTGATATGTTTCTCCCCTATCTACATAGGGTTGGAGATGTTTCTCCCCTATTTGTTTTATGCATATTATACCTTAGTTGGCATCATACCCACAAGTATAGCTTGTTGGGAATAACGCTCCTCGTTTGGCCAATGGGTTGAGAGTGTACTTGGGGTGTACAACCTAAGTCGATTATGATGCAGGTGTTCTACCACATGACTAATTAGAGTCATCAATGGGAAGATCAACAGGAAATAGGATTGGGTTGAGATTTTCTCCCCTTCATGGTTTCAGATTGAGAATGATCTCCCACAACTGATACTAGGGTTGAGGTATGCTCCCATGTGATTTTGGATATCCTATTGCTCGATATGGGGTTTATATATCTGAATCCCTCATGAGATAGAGGATGGAAGCTAATGGTCTCTGATTATTCTTATTTTATATTCGAGAATGCTTCAGCAAATATAATTGAGCAGAGATGGTCAAGGCATGAGGAAAACATGAAAGGAAGATGTGATGATCAACAGAAAGATATTTGTAGGTGGAATTCTTCCTAGTTGAGAGGGAGTGATAATTTTTTCAACTAGGGTAAAATTCCACCTTGGATAGTTTGGATGATAGGGATGATTATTGCATTGAATTTCTCTTTTCGAGAGGACCAAAATTGACATAAATCACCTCATTTGGACAAGAAAAAGTTGGATTTTGAATTTATGAACCCTCTCATGTACATTGGATTAGGTTGGACCAATACACATGTAAAATTAGTCAGGTCATCCTTAACTCCAAGTGGACCCTCATGGAAGCTTATAAATAGAAGAGACCTCAAGCTCATTTGAACACATTCATCAAGCAATCTCTTCTCCTCTTCTATTTTTTTGGTTCGCACAGGTCTGACGAAGGAAGTTTGCACAAGGGTCCAAAATTACAAGTTTAAGGCTTGCACGTGTCTAAGGTTTCTATTTTCTAGTTCCATGCATGTCATTGGTAATTCTCAACCATATTCGCTCACACATGGTATCTCAAAGTGTGACTTGGAAGCCAAAGTCACACGCACAATAGCCTAAAGGGAGAAACTAGGGTTTTGAGGTAGATCTGGAAGGTTTCATCCCCAGTTCCTTAGAGAGCGACTTGGAGCTAAAATAACTTGCACATCCACCTGAAGGGTGAAAATAGGGTCTAAGACAACTTTGGGTGAATACTTCTTCAGTCTCGCGCTTTCAGTTCTTTAGGGAGTGACCAAAAAATTCATAGTCGCTCACATACAATAACTCAGGGAGAGACCAGGAATTTACAGCCACACACATAATATCTTGATGAGTGTGAACAGGGCTCTGAGCTAGGTTTTGATAGTTGACCGTAGTTGACTATAGTTCTCTAATGGATGGAAGGTTTCTCTTTGTTGTACAGTGTTTCTAAAAAATAGTTTCTGATTTGTATTGGGTATATCTCTGTTGAAATATTATGTATTGGGCATTGTACTCTCTACTGAAACATTTTATGAGAATTTAATAAGAAGAATACTTGAAAGGGTTTTCCCCCTTGTGGGTTTTTTCCTTGGTCTTTGACCAATATAGTATCTCTTATGGTTATGCTATTATTGTCCTCAACGCTTGAGTAGTTTTGGATGCTTCTGTATAAAATTCTCATCCTCCCACGCGAAATCTTCAGCGGGTAATTTCTTCCACTTAATGAGATACTCTTAAATTGATTGATTTCGTAGTTGTTGGGTTCTTATTTTTGTGACTGCTTCAGGCTCCAATATGATTTTTCCTTTTTCATCAAGTTCTAGCAATATTGTTTGAACTGGTAACTTGTGACAAATAACCTTCTTTAATCGTGAAACATGGAAAACTGGGTTTACTCGAGAATATGTAGGTAGCTCCAATTTGTATGCCATAGTATTAATATTTTGCAACACCTTGTAAGGATGATAGTAATTGGGTGATAATTTTTTATCCTTCTTAACTTGCTTGAGGGACATTTGTTTGTATGGTTGTAGCCATAAAAATATCTAGTCGCCTACATCAAAACTTCTTTCGTTGTGATGTTGATCGACCTATTATTTCATTCTATTTTGTGCCAGAGTGAGGTTATCTTTTAAGAGTTGCATAACTTGTTGTTGATGTTTGATGTGATATTCCACTTCTTTAACCTTATAATTTTCCCTTAAAGATGATGTGAAGGATGGTGTATGATATCCATAAAGTGTCATAAATGGGGTAATTTTTGCTTCAGTATGGAAGGAAGTGTTATATCAACATTCAACCATAGTTAACCACTTGACCCATTGTGTTTGTTTATCATATACAAAGCAGCGAGGATATCCTTCCAAACGTTTGTTCACTATCTCATTTTCCCCATAAAATTAAGGATAAGAAGATGAGTTATGAGCTAATTGGGTATCCAAAAAAGAAAATAATTTCGTCCAAAAATTTGCAGTGAAAATGGGATATTTGTCACTTACAATCATCTTTGGGTTTCCATGTAGCTTTTGAATTGTTTCCATAAATGCAGTAGCAATTGTAATGGATTTAAATGGATGATATAATGCACAAAAGTGTGCATACTTGTTAATTCTATCAACTACCACCATGATGACACTCTTTCCTTCAAACTTGGGTAAGCCTATGATAAAACCCATTGAGACATCCTCCCAATGTTGGATTGGAATGGCTAAAGGTTGTAACAAACCTGGGGTCTTGACTCTTAATTGTCTCAACTTTATTTTTTTAGCAAACCAAACATTCAGCCACAAACTTATGAATATAATATTTAAGGCCATGTTAAAAAATACCCTTTTTGACCCTGTGGTACATTTTTAAAAATCCTAAGTGCCCTCCTAAGGGGGAGGTGTGCAATTCTAAAATAATCTTTTGTTTGAGTTGGGAATTCTTGCAGAGATATAAGTGATCTTTGTACCATTATGAATCAGTTTTCTTGATAAATGTGTCATATGTATTGGGATCTTGTTGCAACTTTTGAATGAGTGTCTATACCTCTTATTCATTATTCCATTCATCCCTTTCTTCAATTATCCAATCAGGTTAGATAACAGAAATGGAACGGCTCAATGCTTCCACATCTTCATCCTTTCTTAAGAGTGCATCTGTAACAACATTTTTCTTCCCTTTGTTGTAGATGATTTCAAATTCATAACTAAAAATATTGGTGACCCATTTTTTATGCTCTTCCAAAGATTATCTTTGTTCCAAAAAGTATTTAAGACTACCGTGATCTATTTTTACCTTGAAGTGTCTTCCCATTAAGTAAGGTCGTCATTTCTTTAGTGTGTGTAGTATTGCCAACATTTCATTTTCATAAATAGGTTTATGTAAATACTTTCCCTTGATTCGATGACTTTCATAAGAAATGGGTCTTCCTTCTTGCATTAAAAAAGCACCAATTTCATTTACTGAGGCATCAGATTCCACAATAAAGGTTTTTGTGAAATCTGGTGTAGCTAAGACCAATGCTTGGCTCATTGCCTCTTTAATATGTTCAAAGGCCTTAGTTACTCCTCGAGTCCAAGAAAATGCATCTTTCTTCAGTAATGTTGTTAGACGCACTTCTATTCTCCCATAACTCTTTAAAAATTTGCGATAATACCTTGTCAACTTGATAAATCTACGATGTTTTAGGGTTTTGGGGATTTTCCATTCCTTAATGCATTTAATTTTTTTAGGGCCTATTAGCACTAGATAATTTTTTGTAAAAATTTGCAAATTTCGCCAAATTGGCTAAAAGGATCATTTTTCTCTCAGAATTAAGGAAGGTTTAAGAAGGTTGTGAAATTATAAATATTCCCCTTGGCCTTCAAACTCACTCATTTAAGACATCTATCTGATCTTGAGATGCTCTTGAAAGCCACCAAAAGGACATTGTGCACAGGTCTTGCGCATAGACTTTTTTTGTCATCGTTTTCAAAATTGTATTATGAACAGCTTGAGATGAATTTTAAAAAATTGAAAGAGGTTTTTGTCAAGAATGAGGGAATTAACAAAAACCTCTCATTTTATGCACAAATATCAGGGTTTGGCAATTATGCAGTAATATTTGGGGCTTATTTTCAAAAAATCAAATTCTGCATTGTTTTTTTACTGTTTTAGCCATTGTTTTTTGGTGCACTTTTCTAATATCCGGAAAGGAATTTTGAGAAACCCAAGGAGGTTTTTGTAAAGCACGAGCCAAATAAAAAAATTTCTTTCAGTTTCTTCACGGGTGTCATGGATTGAAATATTTGACTGGATCTTTACAGCCAATTTTTATAGATTTAAGCATTTAATGGTTTCTTGTTTGAGCCATGATTTTGCAGGGCCTAGTTCGAGCGCATGGAAACAAATTTGAGAAAACTGAAAGAGAATTTTATTAAAAACAATATTATATACAAAAATCTCTTCTAGTTTGGTAACAGGTGTTATGTTTAAGGAGATATTAGTTCTTCTTTGACCCCTATTTTCAGGAATTCGGTCCCTATTCCTAGTAGCGAGTGCCAAATTTAATTGAATTGTTTATATCTTAGGGAGATGGTTGAGCTCGACTCCCTTATTCTAGGGATGAGATAATTGTATATATTTCATGAATTTTATATTGTATAGGGTTGGTTGGTCAGATTATATAAGAAACAATTTTGTGCATTCTAATTTTGAAGAATTGTTTCCAATGAATGGATGGTATAACAAGTGATTTGCAGGGATTATTGTGTCATAATTTTGGTGGTTTTGTCTAAGTTATCTTATGTGTTTACATTCCTTTAATGTGTATCTTATTTCTTGGAAAAAACCATATGTTTGATCCAGAATTCATCTTAATGGTGCTTTGTTTCAGTTTTTCTAAGTTATCAATGTTTTCAGCTTAAAGCATCACTTTAGAATTCATCCTTGTTTTGATGCTCTAATATTTTTGTTTTCCCTTTCTAAATTCACCTCCTACAAAAATTTGATCTGAATCCTCTTCCAAAGCTGCCTACCTTGCCCCTATGAAAAAACCCTCTATTTTCCCATCATCTCACTAGACAGAAAACTGATTTGACATGACTCCATGCCCAATGGATCTGTCTCATTTCTCATTAATAGCCATTTAAAATATAAACTTTGTTGAGCTTATTACCTAGCCTAATATCTTATTTTTTGAGTAATATAAGTGATAGATACCTCTCAGCCTGGTAGCGCTAGCTACTAGGGCAAAGTGGTCTGTGGTTACCTTTTTCAGTCTCCTTTTCAGCCTTCGGAGAACTGGTGGGGTGCTAACAGGATCTACCTTAACACCCTCATGAGATACAATATGACCCAAATATTCTACCTCTTGTACTCCAAAGAAGATTTTGGAGGTTTTTTCATATAATTTTTTCTCTTCCAATAGTTTGAGTACCCTGTCAACATGTTGAACATGATCCTCCCAAGGCTTGTTGTAGATTAGTATATCATCAAAAAATACTAACACAAATTTTCGGAGGAAGGGTTTGAAAATGGAATTCATCAAAACTTAAAATTTGGAAGGTGCATTGGTAAGGCCAAAAGGCATGACCAAAAATTCATAATGACCTTCATGAGTTATGAATGTTGTTTTCGGAATGTCTCCAGTCTTTATTCTAATTTGATGATATCCTAAATAAATATCCATCTTGGTGAAGTACATTTCTCCATGTAATTCATCCAACAATTCATCAATGACAGGAAAGAGAAATTTATCTTTAATAGTGATCTTGTTGATCTCCCTATAATCTGAACACATACACCATGATCCATCCTTCTTATGCACCAATACTACTAGAGCAGAGAAATAATTTTGACTAGGTTGAATTGTACCTACCTCTAACATTTCTGCAACCATACGTTCACTTTAAATCTTTTGGGCAAAGGGATATCTGTAAGGCCTGATGTTTGGAGGAACACTTCCTAGAATCAAGTGAATAGCATGATCATAATCATGAATAGGTGGGAGTCCTTTGGGAGTCTCAAATACCTTGGAATTATTGTCCAAGACTTTTTGGAGATATGGATAAACAGATTATTTCGATGTTTGAACCTCTAGTGAGAATAATTGTGGAATTATGCCCCATTTCTCTTTCATCAAAATCATTTTCTTGCCATTAGATCTAGTTATATTACCTAGTTTCCCTGTGCTACCCCTTAATTCAATTTCCTTTCCTTCCCAAACAAAAATCCATGAAAATTTCTTGAAAATTAAAAGTTATCGTCCCTAAATATTGTAACCATTGGACTTCTAGTACAACATCAGGACCACCCATTGGAATTGAAATAATTGAACTATTCAAAACATATTCCCCCATGGTTAGCTTGATATTATGGCACTTTCTAGCGAACTTTATAGTTCCTCCATTTGCAGCCATCACTTGACACTCTGGTACTGGATATAGAAAGAAATTTAATTCACTGGCTATCTTGCAATGAATAAAATTATCGGTACTACCTAAATCAATCAACATTGTTATGTTTTTATTCTTGATATATTCGTCTATCTTGAGAGTCTGAGGAGTGGTAATTCTCATCAATGCATTACAATATATTGTCAGATTCATTTCTTCTTTCTCTGGGTTTGGTTCTTGGTGTATATCTTCTTCTTTTTATGTTTCTTACTCCTTTTAACAATCTATGTAAAATAATTTCTTCTCGGCACACTTATGACCTTTAGTGTATTTTCTATCACAACTATAACAAAGTCTTTTTTCTCTTTTTTCCTCCAATTTTTCTGGTACCAACCTTGTAGTTTGTGTAAGTCTAGAAGCAACAACACTTCCCTCTTTATAGTTGTGAGTGGTAGACTTCCTTGTTTCCATAATTTTGCTTTCAACTTTTCTTTCCACTTTGAATGCCTTTGCCAATGAATCAGGTTCCCAAAGGTGAACCTCATGTTGGATGTTATCCTTTAAAGTTAATATGAAGACATCAATCTTATGCTCCTCTAGAATACCATTTACCTTGATATTAAATCTTCAGAAGTCCTCAATGTGTTCCGCCATTGAACCCTTTAGCTTGAGATTTATAAATTGGCTAAAGAAGGTATTACTCTTGTATCCTCATAATGTGCTACAAATTCTTCTGCAAAAATTGTTCAAGTGACAATTTATATATGAGAACAAATCCATTGATTCCATCCAAATTTATTTTGCTCTAAATATAAATATGCAATCATACCTTTTGTGTTTTCGACACGTGATTTAGATAAAATAATTGCTCCATCTGTAGTATCCATGTTATCAGGTCCTTTCCATCAAACTTCCTCATATCAATATTCAGAATGTGGCTAGTCTTCAGCCCACTATTGGAGTCTCTAAAATCAAAAATTTTATTCCTTTTATCCTCATTGTGATTTTCATGGAGTACCATGTCACCACTAGGAAGCATTTCTTGTAGCAACTTTGTCAAACCTTCCTTCGAATATTCCATGTCCCTTTTCATTTTGTTTTTAAATCATCCTTCAAGCCTTCCATATTAACATATATGCCATCCTTCAAATCTTCCATGTCTTCTTTTAAACCATTCTTCAAGCCATCCATCTTAGCTTCCATTTCATTTTTTGTTACTCTTTGCGAGAGCTAAATTTGTTGCACTTGGTCTTGTAATTTTGATATATCATGTTGCATTTCTTCCTCTTCTTCATGCATCATAGAAGAGCTTTTTGGTTGCTTACTAGGTGTCTCCATTTTTTTGTTTCAAGTCATTTTGAAATCAAACAATGATATCTATGCTTCTCTATTACCTTTGAATCACTTCAAACTAATTTTTCAAACAAAAGTTATGTAAAATTTCAAAAAAATTACACACATTTTTCTTGTTTTCAAGGAACTCGATATTGAAATTGTTGTATCTTTGTAATCTTGGATCCCAAGATCTGAAATTGGGTCCCGTGGTAGCCCTATGAGTCTTATTTCCAATTCCATAAGTCAGACCAAATTTGGATTCTTCAAGATAAATTTATGCCCAATCTCCCACAATGACCTAATTATGGATTGGTTCAGTAGAAAAAAATTGTATAGAGTTCCATGTGTCAATGTTTTGACCTTCAGATCTAAAACTGATATACATAATACTAAATTTTTTGCAATTTCAACCATGTTTTACGAAATTTAAATCTAATGTTCATAGAGGAATTTATGACGATTTTCCCAAGGTCACCTATTTGCGACGAAATTTTGGAGAATGAAAAAACCCTAACTTATTCGGACCATATCTCAAAAAAAATAGCAAACCAAGATCTAAAATTGTTACAAGACGTTCATAAATATTTCAGCTCCACGTGGTCAAATTTCAACTTTTGAACCTTTATAAAAAAATAGTTATAGCAATAATTCCAAGATGACATGTTTACAGTAGGGAAACCCTAGAATCCAAAGATTTGATACCAAATGTTATGAAACCAGCTTGTAGAACTGAAGAAGACATAGATAAATGACTTTAAAATTATCCTCTTCTAGGGGGAAACCTCCTTTACATTACGTAAATGAACAATTCTTGAATGATAAAAATGACTAGACCTCCTTGTTATATATAAGAGTCTAAGGGATCACAATATAATTAAAGCCTACGTAACAATAATAATGTAAGGACAAAACAATAACAATAGTGGGATTCTATGGGGAATAGCAATAAAAATATGGGGGCTTCATGGGCACAATAATAACAATAGGGTGCTACACTAACAATAACAATAAAGGGTCTACATTAGCATTATTAAGGACCTAACAGGCTTCCCCTACAACTTTATATCAAGCATGTGTATGTATGTGGAAAGGTAGTACCCAGTTGGGAACTCTAAGGATGGGTGCAGTGGTCAGCTTGTCTTTTAATACTTCAAAGGCTTCTTGACAGTTGCTTGTCCAAAAAAAATCTAAATCTTTAGCTAGTAGTCCAAACAAGGGTGAAGCCATTTTAATAAATTATTTGATAAACATTCTATAATACCCAGCTAATACAAGGAAACTCCTGAAATCTCTTTTTTTTTTAGGTATAGGGACCCTTTTGATGATGGATTTTTTTCTTGGGTCAATCTGTATCCCTTCCTTGGATATAGAATGGCCAAGGACAATCCATGTATTCATCAAAAATTCGCATTTCTCATAACTCAATAAAATATTCACTTCAACGAATTTCTTTAATACTTTACACAAATTAGAAAGAACTTCGTGGAAGTCACATTCATAAGGAGTGAAATCATCCATATATCTCTCAATAGTGTCATGAACAAGTTCAGAAAAGGTACTTAGAACTGCCCTATGGAATGTAGAAGGGGCATTGCACAGACCGAATGGAAGGACTCTATAGGAAAAGGTACCCCAAGGACATGTGAATGTTGTCTTATCTTGGTATTCATGGATGATATGAATTTGGTTTTATCCACTAAATCCATCGAGGAAGGAGAATAATTTCTTTCCTGCAAAGCCATCTAGGACTTGGTCGTCAATGGAGGGCAAAGGAATATGGTCCTTCTTTGTATCCTTGTTAAGTTATCAATAATCAACATAGATCCTCCACTTCCCATTTTTATTTGGGACTAAAACAAGAGGGGACATCACTCACTATATAAAATGGGGTATATGAACTCTGCATCTAGTAAATTTTGTAATTATTCTTTCACAATGTCCTTAATATTTGGGTTCATCCTTCTTTGGGGTTAGAGCACAAGCTTGCATCCCTATTTGATGTAAATATGATGAGTGCAGACTAAGGGATGCACACCTTTCATTTCCTTATAATCCCAAGCAAAAGCATCTAGGTGTTGCCTCAACACACTACATAGCTATTCTTCCTCCTCAACAGAGAGACGGGGGTTGATCTTTAGAGTTATGGATGGGCCAATCTCCAAAACTTTGGGATGTTCTAGGCTAGAGTAAAAAAAGAACAATTTAGTCTAAGTATTACTCTCAGATTATCTCATCATTTCATTAGTTGGTATGCTCATGGGGGGTTTATTCTATAATATATGGTCAATAATGTCATCTTCATTCATTTTCCCTCCCCTAGAATAGTGCCTGGTGTGTAGACTGGGTAGGGGTTGTCTGATAAAATTCCTCCTCTTCCTCATCCTATAACCATAAGGGTTGATAAAATTCCTCCTCTTCCTCATCCTATAACCATAAGGGTTGATAAAATTCCTCCTCATTCTCAATAGAGGGTTGATAAGTAGGATACAACACAAGTTGTTTCAATAAATTTCCATTCTTAATAGTCATGTTCCCAACCCTACAACTAATGTAGGCAACATCACTGGCCAACCAAGGTCTTCCTAGGATGAGAGGATAGTCATTAAACTTGGTTTTGGGCTGGAGTACCAAGAAATCAGTGAGGTACTCTCAAGATTCAATGGGTAACATGACATCCTCAATAATTCCATCAAGAGATATTGTGGACCTGTCTACAAGTTGCGGCACTATAGTGGTCTTCCTCAAATCCCCTTGGAGATTGAGATTCAACATGGTTTCCCTGGTAATCACATTGATTGCAATCCAAAGATCAATCAAGGTATTATGGACCATAATTCCATCAATGTGAACATCCATTATTGGGCTAACATGATCCAAGTACTTTGGGGAGATCACCCTCCCAAGCATCAAATCATATAGTTGTCCCGCAACATTGATTGTGTGGGTTTCTCTTCTTCTTCTCCCGGGCCTTTTGCAAAAATTTTCCTAAATAAGCTTGTTGTAAATGGGAACATATTTAATGGTCTGAAGAGGGGGTATATTGACACACAATTTCTTCAATTTTCTAATAAGTTCAACCTCTTCTAAGGTGTGTTGGTTAGGGTGGACAACCTTTCTGGATAAGTAGGTGCATTGTCTTGAGAAGAAGTCTCTTCCTTCCCAGACCGGAGGTTGATCTCTTGGATTTCAACAACATAAGCAGGATAGGGTGTATCTCCACTATAAACCTATTGTGTCTGCTTATTGTTTGGGCTCAGATTCGGTTGAGAAGGCATCTGAGGTTTCTTAGGTGGATTTTAGTGAGGATTTTTTGGTTGAGGTTGACGTGGAGGCAGTAAAGTAGGAGGTTGGTTTGGTTGAGGCATCTAGCCTAGTGAGGGGTTACTCCATTCGGAATATTAGGGAGGATATGGAATAAAATGAGGGTTGATAGGTTGAGGAGGGTATTAAGGAGCATAAGGCCAAGGAGGAGGTGTGGACCACGATGGATGAGTGGAAGGGTACCAGTGGTGGAAAGGTACATTCTAATTTGGATTGTAGTGAGGATAATGTGCACCTTGCATTCCTTGTTGATATGGACGAGCACTTAGGGGTATCATTTGGTTAATGAAGCACAACTACTCTGACCCACATTCTACCCCTCCTTGGTATATAGCCTTTAGGCCTGGTAGAGAGGGACATTTATCTGTTGCATGATTCTCTTCATAGACTAAGCAAACCTATATGACATTCAGTGTGAATTCATTCCTAGGATGTCTTTTAGTAATCTAGGGAAAATTATATCTAGTTCCCTTTCTACTTCCTCTTGTCTCCTTTTTATTTTCATAGTATCCATTTCGAGGGAAAAGGTATGTAGCATCTCAATCTTAAAATATTTGGACATATTTCCTATCTCATGCTTGATGGTTTTTGTGGAGGGAGAGGAACTGACCAAGATTTGGCTAAACCTACCCTTTTTCCTAGCAGACCTAGAGTGATCCTTGAATACAGTTTTGATGGCATCATTAGGAAATTGGTATATATCCCCTCTAGATAGCATGTTGAGGGTTTCCATTACATCCTCCCTGATCCCTCGAAGAAGAACTAGCTTGAGTGACTCAGGATCAAGGGTGCAATTGGCCCTCCTATAATTGAGTTAAAATATTTCCTCATAGTCCTCTAAAGATTCATCAGGTCCAAGGGTCATCCTAAAAATTCCCTACTTTGTTTCTTTGGACCTACAGTAATCTCGGTATTTTTCAATGAAGGCTTGTTTCATTTGGGGCCATATAGTGATGTTACCTCTAGGTAGACTCATAAACCAGCACAAGGCTGCATCCTTGAGGGTAGAAGGAAACAACTTCAGCTTCTTCTCATTAGAGGCATAGTCATCGGTCCTACAAACAACAAAAAACTCAAAAATAGAGGTTTCATGATCCTCAAAGGTTAGGCCATGGAAATGTCGAAGGATAGCAAGGCTTATATTATTCATTTTGGCCTCTCCATTGTGTAGAAAATATAACAACGAGATTCAACTAATCTTGTAATGTACTAAAAAAAAATACTAAATCCTTCCTACGATTTGTGGAAACCAAATACGATCGCACAATCACATAACAAGTAAGAGAAATAAATAATCAATCGCACAACATAATATGTATCTGGGTAAATCACATTGCCTAAAACCCACTATCTGTATATTGTATAAAGTTAAGACCATGAACAATACAATGATTTTCTCTCACAGAGAAAACCTTGCACTTTTCCAATTGTCTCACTTTGATCTAGGAAAAATCAGTCAAATACTTAACCAATTCTCAACTTTTGTTTGACCAGCCTTTCTCACACATTATTGGAGGAATTTCCACCCTATTAAATAGGAAATTCTCTTGAATTGATTTCACAATGCATCCTTGGCCTCCACATGACTCTGTAACTGACCTGTACAATTTTCTAATTATACAACTGATGGTTATCATCCCTTTAACTTCAGTCTCAACTGGGCCTTCCTTAGAAATGACATGAAACAAGTATTTATACTGAATATAAATTAATTGATTGATCACTACTTGTGAATTAAATCAGATTTAATTCACTGTACCTCTCACTAGCTCATATCTCAATTAAAACTAGTTAAATTTATTTTATCTTTATTAATTGAGTTAATTAATTACAAGTCACAAATAACTGTAATTGGACCCCCTTAAATCATGGGATAAATCTACATGCCTCCTCTCTACCCCTCAACTCAAATTTCCTAAGCTAACTCATTCATTATGACTTAGTGAACTAATACAAGCTGTCATGAGATGAAATTACAATTTCTCTTCCAATTTAATTAATGGAAAATTAAATCAGAAGCCCCCTTTGGGTGCCATTTCAACACTCCCTTTCAAAAAGAAAGGGATTATCTGCTACCCCAATCCTGTCTCTATGGAATTTGAATTTGCTTCTTTCCAGTGCCTTCGTCAAGATGTCTACATCCTGCTCCTCCATGGGAATTTACTCTAATGACATAATCCACCTCTAAACATAATCTCTAAGATGGTGATACCAGATATCAATATGCTTGGACCCGTCATGGAATACTAGATTAACTGAGAGTTTGATGCAACTTTGGTTATCACAATGTATCACCATCAGATCAATATTATGACCAAACAAACCAACAAGTATATTCCTCATCCATATGGCCTCACATGTTGCCTGACTAGCCTCCATGTACTCTACCTTTGTTGAACTGAGTGCAACTGATCTCTTTTTCCTGTTGTAGCAAGAAACTGTTGTTAATCCTATGTTGAAGATACATCTTGATGTGATCTTCCTGTTAGATGGACTCCCTGCCCAATCTACATCAGTGAAGCCTTGAAGCTTCACTCCCTCTGTCCATCTATACCATAATCCATACTATGTCGTTGCCCCCGAGATATCTCAATACATGCTTGCCTGCGTTCCAAAATAGCTTGGTAGGCTTAACCATATCTTATCTTTGTTAGTTAAATTCGTAGCATATGTTGGGTCATGTGTTCTCCAAATACATGAGTGAACCCACAAGTTGCTTGTAAACAGTAGAATCCACTACTTCGCCCGAAGTAGCATCCTCCTTCCTCCAGTTTCTTGCTAGAGGAGTCTCTATGGGTTTGTTTCCCTCCATATGGAACTTCCTCAAAGTATCATTAGCATACTTTCCCTATGATACAAATAGCTCCCCATTTCTTTTCCATATTTCCAATACAAGGAAATAGTGAACAACCCCATGTCCTTCATCTCAAACTCTCTTGAAAGATCCTCTTTGCAATACTTTATGAGCTGCTCATCACCTGTTAGTATCAGATAATCAACATAAAGTAAAATAATCAAAATCTTACCATCAACCACAATATGAGAAAGGTTCACATCCACTTCACTCTTAGTAAATCCCAACTTGGTGAAATATTTGTAAATCCTAGTGTTACAAGCACAAGGTGCTTTCTTCAGCCCATACAGTGCTCTCTTGAGTTTGCACACATGTGACTCCCTATCTAAGGTCTAAAAATATTCTGGCTGCTCAATGTACACTTATTCCTCAATAACTCCATTGAGAAAGGTTGTCTTTACACCCATTTGATGTATCTTCCATCCCATATATGCTGAGAGTGAAAGGATGGAACTAATAGATGAGTACCTTGCAACTAGTGCAAAATTATCATCACAGTCAATCCGCTCCACCTGAGAGAACCCTCTAGCCAAAAATATAGCCTTGTGCTTCTCCACACTCCCATATGTTGCCTAATTTACCTTGTAAGCCCACCTGGATCCTACAACTAACTTCCCCACTGGCCTTGGGACAAATTCCCATGCATTGTTTTTTATAATGGAGTCATACTCCTCAACCATGGCATCAACCCACACTGGTTGTTGCACTGCTTCCTAAAAATAGGATGGTTCTATCTCAATACCTTCACTCATAAGAGCCATGTATCCAACATACCACTATGGGGACATTCTCTTCCTACGCTATGATGTGGGTTCTCCTACATTATCTCTTGCATCCAAAAATAATCTGTCAACCTCTCTGGTGCGCTTCCTTCCATCTCTGGCAGATGGCTCTGCATGAGAGGTTTCTACCACTCTTTGTTCCTCTGCTTGTGGCTACTCTGCATCCTGAGGTTCATCCTTTGGAGCTAAGATCTCCTCAACTACATGCAACTCGAGCTCCCTCTCAATGGACAATCACATGGCTTTGTCTTCATCAAATTTCACATCTCTTCTGACCATTGTCATCCTATGTGCTGGAAAGTACACCCGATAGTTTTGAGGTGTATCATTGTACCCCAAAAATATCCCCAACTTTGTTGTTGGCTCTAGTTTCTTCCTGACATATTTGGGTACATGGCAATAAACATATGAACCAAAAATTTTAAAATACAACATATCCGGTCTCTTACCTAAAAAAGGCTCCTCTGGTGTACTCATCCCAAGTATCTGATGAGAACCTCTCTTCTGCACAAATATTGTTGTATTTCATGCTTCCGCCCACAGATGCAACAGCAGGCCATGATCATGCAACATAGCGCGTGCTTCTCCCATAATAATTATGTTCTTTCTTTGTGCAACCCCATTTTGCTATGGGTTATGAGGTGCTATCAATTCTCTTCGAATTCCTTCTGAGGCAAAAAATTTCTTGAATTCGTTAGAGATGTATTCTCCACCATTGTCTCTCCTCAAAGCCTTCACCTTCTTCCTTGTATATTTCTCGATAATTCCCTTATAACTCACAAAACTTGGAGAACGTTTGAGCTTTCTTTTGCATGAAGAAAATCCAACACCTTCCTTAAAAATCATCAATAAAAAGCACATAATACCTGTGCTTTGATTTGGAAGCTGTCAAGAATAGTCCACACACGTTTGAGTGAACTCTCTCAAGGAAAGCCTTGGCTCAGATTTCCTTATCGTGAAAGGTGGATTTGGTATACTTCCCCAATGTACACCCTTTTCATATATATCTCTACATAAGTGCACCCTTTGGAAGTCCTTTATAAATCCGTTGCATGATCTTCAAAGTTTTGTGGTGTAGATGGCCCAACCTCCTATGCCATAAGTCACCGATGTATTGGATTTTCACTTTCTCTTCTTTAGTTCTCAATGCTATGCAGTTTTCCACATCCAGTTTGTAGATATTCTTTACTCGAACCCCAATATTTTTCACCTTTATTGTACCTTTGTGATGAAGGAACGCCTTTCCTTCACTAAAGATCACATCATAGCCACGATATTCCAACATAGAAACAAAAACCAAATTATTCTTTAAACCAGGAACATACATGACATCTTTTAATGTGAGTGGATTACCCGACTCCCTTTGAAAGTTAACTAACTGTACCTACACCGCTAGCATTATACCTCTCGTCATCACCTGTCTCTATGTGCATCTTGAGATCCTTCTCCTCCAAGCTACTGAAGAATTATTTGTTCCCAGTCATATGGAATGAAGCTCCACTATCCAAGTATCACACAGAACCAATCATCGATGACACCATGCATGCAATGAGAGTGAAGTCCAACTCGAACTATGAAGCCAATGCTTCACTTGTTTCTCCTCCTGAGGCCTTCTTGTTAGTCTTCTTTTAAGGACAATTTGTGGCATAGTGTCTATGCTCATGACAGTTGAAACATTTTATCTTTGACAAGTCTTGCTTCTTTCCTGCCTTGCCGGCCTCATATTTTGAATGGGACTCCTTCCATTTTTCTTTCTTCACCTTTCCATCCAAGTAACAAATCTCCTCATCATCAATCTTTAATGAGGATCCATCTCTAGTGCTCTACCGAATTTATTCTTGTACCAAATCAGACCATAGTCTCTCCCAATATGGTAGCTTATCCCTCCCATTCAAAGAGTCTTGGTAGATATGCCAACTCTTGGGAAGGCCTAGAAGAGCTAGGCTCACCAAATCATCCGAGGCAACAATGATCCAAACACTTCCAAGCTCATCTTGACACTGAGTGAATTTTGTAAAGTATTTTTGGATCGTGTCACCTTCTCCATTTTTATCTTCCTGAGCTTAACTTTCAACGCCAACTTCTTGTGGTCATTGTTATTCTAATATAGATATTTCAAGGCCTTCCACATCGCATATGGATTCACCTTCCCATGGATACTCGAGACAATATGATCTCAAACACCCTCTAATAAGATCTTTCTCGCCTTTGCTACATTTTGTTAGGGTCCTATAATTTATAGGATCACAAGGTGATTGAATATTTTCTCTCAGTTATGTCAAAATGTAAATAATATTGCTTGTTTCAAATGATTTCCAAAAAAAAAAATTAAAAGAGGGTATTTGAAAAGAAAAAAATAGAATGAAGAAAAAAAAGAAAAAAAGAGAAAGAATAAAAATAAAGATGAGAACCCCATGAAAAAATAAAAATAGAACTGAAAGTGATGCAAATTTAAATGCCACTACTTGATAAATAGTTTGATTTTCTACAATAAATTGAATGTTGTGTGCAGCTTGTTCAAAATGCCACAACCACTGAGTCATTGTTTAGATCATAAAATTTAATTATGATCAAACAAGTTAAAATTTTGTCAATTATATTAGAGAATAAAATTAGCCAAACTGTCTAATATTGGCTAATGTTAGTTAGGTAGATGAATAAGGTCGATTCAAATGTTTAAGTTGAATCAATGAAATAGTCAGTAGATAGGATAGAGTTTGAGTTTCTCTCCCCAAAGAAAATAAAATAAGGGTCTACTAGTCCAAATGCACCTTTTTGATTGGTTCAAAATAGTCTTAGATTAGAAGAAAATTGAGTTCAAAAAGGGGCAAAGGGTAAAATGTTGTTAATTTTACATGAAAGGCTCAATAATGTGTTTTATCCTAAGTTTGAGAAATATTATGAGATATGTGCCAATTACCCTAAGTTTGGGATCAAAATAATTTTATCCTAAGTCAGAAATAATTATGTATTATAACCAAAGTTTTCTACCCATGTCATAAGGTTCGAAAGTGACAAAATGATTTTGTCGCGTGTGGTTAAGTACCTCGCTCTATCCAGCTTCTTAATCAAAACTCTGCCAGATCAATGGTCCGTAATCATTTTTGGCCCCTCCTTACCATCCTACCTTCACCAGTGGGGGGGTCCAACAAGTTGTTTTCCTCCCCGCTGGACCCACCTTATGTGTCAACCTCTCGGAAATTCTTTCCCCCGCCCCACAAACCATAAACCACCTCGACCCCCCTCTGAAATCCGCAAAATCAACCTCCTTTCCCACCATCTTTCTTGCACGCCTCCCTCCACTCTCTTCCTTAAACATGGCTTAGACCGTTACCTTATTGAATTCTTTCCTGAGATAACTGTTCGAATTGGTAACGAACCCATGCCTCCAACGGAAACCACGCCATAACCATAAAAACCCCTCCCATCACCATTTTGATTCTTTTTTCTTGCAGATTTCTCATTCCACCATCATTTTAAAATTCCTATTGCCACAATGAACCTCCATAGCCATCAAAGGGATTGATCAAGTACATGGGAAAGACATTGTTTCCACTGATATTCGACTCACACCAAAATTCTCAGTAATTCACCATTTCCTTCCTGTTACTGCAGTTCTAATTGACAAGATGCCTCCTAAAAATAAGAACGATGATGACCCAATCAACCTGATGCTTCCTCCCCCTCTTGATCTCGATCACATCCCACTTGTATACAGGGATTACAAAATTGTAGAGACTAAGTGCGAGTTCAACCTTTTCGGACTGTATTATTGGCTTGAAGACAAATTCATAGACCAAACTAATGAAATTGGACACTGGGAGTCCAATTTACCCCTCTAAATCTTCCCTCAGACCCATCATTTCCCTGAATTCATTAGGAAGTTTCAAGCCTGTTATCTACCCAACCAGAGAGCCATTATAGACCCAACTGGGGAATTTTTATTCACCATTACTTCCAAAACAATTGATCAGATGATGTGGGCCCCTCCTATTGAAGCCAATACACATTTTTTTGTAGAAGCTCTAAAAGAATTGTATGAGAAGTTATATTTCTCCAAAATAACACAGATTTTTGATATTTTTCTGCCTAAAAATGCCCAATTTCCCAAGAAAAATCCACCTTATGCTTCTTCAATGTTCCCTAATCAAGCCAAAAATATCATTTATGTGCTTTCATGCCTACTAGGTTATTATTTTGATGAGTTGGATAGATGAAACCCACCTTGGTTTTTTGTCAATTTTCTCTATAGATCAAATGATATAAACTTGTATGTTAGTTTTGTTGTGCTAATTACAAGTTTGGAATTATAATTTATTTGCTTCTTGTTTTCTTGTGGTGCTTTACTTTCCTTGGTGCAAGTAAGTGTCAAAACAGGAAATTGTCTTGTGTTTTATGTTGAAATGAATGACAAATAAACAACATAAGTAAGAACTGAATAGCAGCATAAACATGTACAACAAACCATAAACAGAGCCATCAACACAAGTTTTTCATGAAGGAGTTCACCCCTCTTGGGCTACATCTCCTTGGTCCAACTTCCATAGCTTGGGCCTCTTGTATTAGCTAAAATTTGTAAAAATTTATGTGTACATTATTCAATAGCTCCTGAAACCTATTCTATTGTTTTCATAACATACAAATCATCTAAAAATGACTCTCCAATTACTGAAAACTGACTCTGGCTAGTCCAGACTTGACCTCCTTCCGTGGTGACCCTCGGTTCCCTTGAACTTACCTGTAGCAAAATCACATGTAGAATTTGTTTTCGGCCTCTAAAAATTGTACCATTGTCTCTGGAATGCCAAAATCATCTAATATTAACTATTCATTTTCCAAAATTGGTCGAAAACTTATCCAGATAAGCCTCATTTAATTTTTCCCTATGAAACTACCTCTAAAACTGGATATCTACCAGATAACTCTGTTAAATTTGGAACCTCCGTCGGATTTAGGGGTGCCTCCAGAATCTCCACCATACTAAACTGCGCTTAAATTAAAGATAAGTGTGTTATTAACTCTGGTCATTAACGCATAAGCGTGTTTAGCACTTGATTCCATGCGTGATCATGTGGCATGGTTACATGGTGGAGGGGTTGGCCCGCGGGCTAGCCCCTCCGCACTCCGTCGGCCCACCGCATGAAGGCTTAAGTAATAGTTGATGTGGATGGTTTAATGAATACGGTGTCACGACCCATTGGTTAGAGGGTTGTCTTGTGGGGCGGAGGTTGTGGGGTGGAGGTCCGGGGTTCAAACCTGACCCCCCTCCCATTATACATCTTTTACCATATGTTTATACACGTGAACCTTGGCATATATTTCCCAATGACCTTTGCATTGATATTTGAATATGGACCTTGGTTTAATGCAGACCTATGAAATATGGTTTGTATTATATAATATAATATATATAATATGTAATAACATATTATATAATATATTATATATAATATGTAATAACATATTATATAATATATTATATATAATATGTAATAACATATTATATATATATATATATATATATATATATATATATATATATATATATATATATTAAATCATAAATAAAATAAATAAATAAAAACACAATTTCCACTTTAGATTCATTAGGAGAATTTCACTCACATAGATCAAACTGGCGAATTCGAAATTGCCACTTGTCACAGCCTCATTGGTAGAAACCTGAAGCATATTCCCAGAAGATTCCTTTTTGTTGACTGGGTTCCCATGTCAGCAACCTGTCCAATTTTGCAATGTTTTTAGTTGTTTGAGAAAACGGACAGTAGGCCATAACTTACTAATACGAACTCAGATTTTGATGAAACGAGTTGCGTTGGAATCTTGGTAACGAGCTCTACGTTGTCGTCCTGGTTTTAAGAAATTATGAAAACTTTGATTTTTGATCTAAATACTGAGCACCTGATCATTCCTCCCCACTAGAAGCCTTTTGGACCCCAAAATCTCTCTTGTTTATTGTTTATGTGGATCAGGAGACTATTACCTCACAATTCCAGTCTCTATCCATTGAAATTTTCCCAATTTCATCATTTGGAGATTTTTGAAAAAAGTCAACTTTTTCCTCGATTCTTGCGACCTTCTCTTGCTGTCATTGACACTATCAAGCTGCAATATTTCTAAATTTGTAGAACAGTAGTCTATTTTTGTAGAAACCATCTTGTTCCTACATTGGTCAATAATCAAAGAAAACTTAGAAACTTTCTCACCTTTCACATTGTCACCATGGCGATTTTTAGCTGATCTTGATTTGTACTTGCGTCGAATCTTGACCAAGTTTCTTCACCATTGCCATGTACCTTTTAGAACCATAAACCAGAATTTTTGGAACCCATGCCTTCATTGCCAAGATGCTTTGTCACTTTCTCTTTGATCTTTGCACCCTCTTGCACCGACATCTTGTTTCCAACACTGCTCAACACTATTTTTTACTGTTGCAAATGTTTTTCACCTTCTTTCAAAGGCAACCTATTAACATCCTAAAACAACTCATTATAAGCATAAGCATCTTTATGAAAAGTGTGATTCAATACATCTCTTTGTTTTATCATCAACAATGTCAAGTTCTGACTTGCATTCACTATCCTCTTCATTTCACTCACATGCATAAGAGACAAACATGTCTTCTTCTTATGTGCTCTAATTATGTACTCAATACCATCCTTAAACAAGTGGTACTTATTCTCATGGCGATGAAATGCAACTTTCCTATCATACAGATAAGGACTTCCCAATACAATACCTGACATCTCAAGCGGTACCACATCAAGCTCAACTTCATCAAGAAAATTTGAGCTAATGATGAATCTTAGTAAGCACTTCCTTGTAACATGAAAATTTTCATTCTTGCATATCCAACCCAAAGGATATGGCCTTGGATGTCTAATAGTTTCAAGGCCTAGCTGCTTAACCAAATATTTTGAAATCAAGTTAGTTTGTGACCTAGTATCAAAAAGTGTATCAATCTTGGTATGTTTAGAGACAAATCTAATGTGGAAAATTTATATTCTTGTATCTTCATCATGGGTATCATTTGAACAATTTGAAAAACTAGTGCTTGTAACATGTTTACCTTTCAAACCCATGGTTGTAATTTTTGTCTCATCTCCTAAATCTGACCCTAAGTCTTGTTCAGCTATATCATCATTTTTTCCCTTCTCTTTGGCTTTCAATCTATTTGGTTTCAATTTTGGATGAAGTTCCCAACAATGGTCTTCATCATGGCCAGTCTTTGAACAGTTTTTGCATGTGAGTTTTTACTTCTCTTTTTTAACAGAACTATTTCTTTTTCCTCTTCCATAAAACTTTCCTTTCCCTTTACCCTCACTTTCCTCTGTCTCCTCTATGCTTTGTTTTCCCCTTGCCTCTAAGTGTGTGGCTTGTACACAAACTTCGTCTAAATTGCTTGGGTTAAAAATAAGAATAGTATGCTTCAAATAGGAATGTAAACCCCCAATGTATTTCAAGAGTGTGTCTTGAGAATACAAATTTACTCCTAACAACAAAACTCTCTTTCTAAACTCCTGGGTATACTCTTGAACTCTTTGACCCTTGAGTTTCTTAAAAAATTTCCAACTCATAATAGTTTTTTGCATGTAGGCTAATGGATAAAATTGTATTTTAATGGAAGAAATAAATGCAACCCAAGTGACGGATATCTTACCATGGATTCGCATTTCCTCTTGAGTCTTTGCTTCCCACCAAACTAGTGCAGCTCCTTCTAGCCTTAATGAAGCCAACTGAATCTTTATGTTGTCGTCATGAAGGTTTTGAATTCTGCAATACACCTCCAGTTGATGTATCCAATTGTCAAGCCTCTCTTCATTTACCTCGTCATTGTACATGGGTAATTCAAACTTTATTTCCAATTTGAGTAATGGCGCTTTTTCTCTTGGGGTCTTGGAATGAGTATGGGTATGGGTGGTTTTTGTGGTGGAAGTGGAAGATGAAGTTGATGGTGATGATGAGGATGATGAAGATGGTGGAGATGGAGGTGGCTTTCCTCCACTGCCCTTTGAACTCTTCTCTTCATCCTTCTTATAATTTAAAGTTCCTTCTCCATGTAGGAATTAGAACCTCCTTGTTACACCATTTTTTGGTCATCTAACCTATTATCATTAGATGAACCCAAGTACACCATGTAAGACCAATTTTACCGTAAGTAAAATTGTTTTCATTATGTAAAATAACTTAGTAAAACACATTTATTAAGTTGTTTATGGTCTAAACAGGAAACCCCAAAAGGAAATAATAAACAAATCTATATTTGTTTATATTTCCTCAAGGAATAATCAATTAAACATCAATTTAATTATTATTCATGGTCATCTTTAACCCAAAACAAGGAGATCAATTAAATAAATCCTTATTTATTTGATTATTTCCAAGGAATAAGTTATTTAATCCTTATTTAAATAATATTCCTAGTTAAATTTGACCAAATCATTTATGAATAATTAAATAAATCATTATTTATTTAATTATATTTCCACCATTTCCTTAAAAATAATAAATAAATCATTTATTTATTTATTTATTATTTACAAATAAAGGATTTTTACCCAAGTCAAAATCATTTTCCCTCCAACAAATATAATAAAATATTCCTAAAAGGTGGTTCTAGAAGTTGGTTAATAATATTTTACTCATGCACCAAGTCCTCAACATGAATAAATTATTTTATTGGTGCATGAATAAAATATTATTAACCAACTTCTAGAACCACCTTTTAGGAATATTTTATTATATTTGTTGGAGGGAAAAGGATTTTTGACTTGGGTCAATAATAAATAAATAAATGATTTATTTATTATTTTTAAGGAAATGGTGGAAATATAATTAAATAAATAATGATTTATTTAATTATTTATAAATGATTTAGTCAAATTTAACTAGGAATATTATTTAAATAAGGATCAAATAACTTATTCCTAGGAAATAATCAAATAAATAAGGATTTATTTAATTGATTTCCTTGTTTTGGGTTAAATATGACCAGGAATAATAATTAAATTGATGTTTAACTAATTATTCCTTGAGGAAATATAAATAAATATAGATTTGTTTATTATTTCCTTTTGGGGTTTCCTATTTAGACCATAAACAACTTAATAAATGTGTTTTACTAAGTTATTTCACATAGTGAAAGCAATTTTACTTAGGGTAAAATTGGTCTTACATGGTGTACTTGGGTTCATCTAATGATAATAGGTTAGATGACTGAAAAATGGTGTAACACTCCTCCTACCATTCCAATAGTGAATGCATCAAACATAATATTGACCATCCTCTTCATGTCATTGAAGTATTTTTGACATCCTCCTCTTCTGAGTGTCCTTCATTGTCTCCAACACCTGACACGATGGCTTCAAATTCAACTTCAGTTTCTGGTGCAATTTGGACCTCCTCAATCTCAAACAGAGATAACACTTGAGGTGCTTTAGGTGCAACTGGGAGTGAAACTTTAGGTGGAGATGGTGGCCTTGTGCCTCTCCCTCTTCGGGTCCTAAACTCGGGACTAGCAACCAATATTTTCCCTTCTCCTCTCTGCAATCTTAACCTTGTGAGCATGAATTGCAATCGTTAAAACGCTTTTGCACAAACTCTAGCAAAGCAAGCAAATAACCTTAAGCAACCTGATGCTCTGATACCACTTGATCTAAACTTATATGTTAGTTTTTCTGTGCTAATTACAAGTTCATAATTATAATTTATTTTCTTCTTGTTTGCTTGTGGTGCTTTAGTTTCCTTGGTGCAGGTAAGTGTCAAAACAGGAAATTGTCTTGTGTTTTATGTTGAAATTAATGACAAATAAACAACATAAATAAGAACTGAAAAAACATCATTAAAATGTACAATAAACCATAAACAAAGCCATCAACACAAGTTTTTGATGAAGGAGTTCACCTCTCCTGGGCTAAATATCCTTGGTCTATTCCATAGTTTGGACCTCTTCTATTAGCTCTAATTTGGAAAAAAGTGTTGTGTAAATTTTTTAATTTCTCCTGAAATCTATTCTATTGTCTTCAAAACATGAAAATCATCTAAAAATGACTATCCAATTACTGAAAATTGACTCTGGTTGGTCCAGACTTTACCTCCTTCCCTAGTGGCCCTCGGCTCCCTTGAACTTCCTTGTAGAAAAATCACATGTAGAAGTCGTTTTCAGCCTCTAAAACATGTACCATTGTCTCTGGAATGCCAAAATCATCTAATATTGACTATTAATTTTCCAAAATTGGTCTAAATCTTATCCAAATAAGCCTCATTTAATTTTTCCCTATGCAACTGCCTCTAAAATTGGATATCTGCTAGATAACTCCTCTAAATTTGTAACCTTTTTCAGATTTAGGGGCACCTCCAGAATCTCTGCCATACTAAAATGTGCTTAACTTAAAGATACGTGTGTTATTAACTCTGGTCATTAACGAATTTAGCGCTTGCCTCCAGGCGCGGTCATGTGGCATGGTTACATGGTGGAGGGGTTGGCCCCTCTGCCCTCCGCCGATCTACTGCATCAAGGCTTAAGTATTAGTTGATGCGGATGGCTTAATGAATACGGTGTTGCAGCCCATTGGTTAGAGGGTTATCTTGTGGGGCAGGGGTCCGGGGTTCAAACCTGACCCCTCTCCCATTATATATCTTTTACCATAAGCTTATACACGTGAACCTTGGCATATATTTCCCAACAACCTTTGCATTGATATTTGGATACAGACCTTGGTTTAATGCAGACCTATGAAATATGGTTTTAGTTTAATATTTAAATATAATTAATATGCGAAAAGTCACAATGGAGTCCAAGTGACCTTGGAATGTGAAACCAAGAGTCACACCATTGTACTATAAATGTACATCATGTATTATGGAAAAATATGAGAGCTGCACGCTTATCCTTCATTATGTGTTGAGTTTATTGTTGTGTGTGTGTTTATCTTTCTCATACACCATGTGTGTGTTTAACATGGTGTTTAACATGGTATCAAAGCTGAGAAGTTCATAACCAACTCAACCTTGAGTGAGCCATTTGTGTTTATGGCCTGTGCATATCTGCAAAAATTCTTGGCATTTTTGCAGCATTTAGAGAGTTTCTGAAGCAAATGTTTTTCCGCATTCAGAAAGTAGTTTTGAAGAAGATCAGCGTTGGTTTTGAAGAAAAGCAGCATTGTGCATATCAAATTCTGTAGGTTTTCTAAATTTCTACCTATTAATTTCTGCTGCCCACTTTCAAATTTCTGCATTTTGGAGAGTTGCTGAAAATTGTTTAAAGTGGGTTTCTGAAGAAGCTTCTGAGTTTTTACTGCTGAAATTTTCTGGAAAATTCTGCATTTTTAAAGTCCATTTTTCTGCTGCTGGGCTACTGGAAAATTTTTTGAGTTTTTTCTGCTAAAAATTTCCTAATTCTACAGTGTTAAATTCTATGCTGCTGAGATATTTTATTGCCTAAAATTATGCTATATTCTAAATCTCTGTTGTTCCTAAAAATTCTTTCTTCTCTGTTGTTTTAATTTAAAAATAAAAATATAAAATATAAAAAAAAATCTTTGCAATCAGGCCTTTCGGCCCCCCTGCAACCTTTGTTTTACCCTCGCTCAACCCCTACGCTATAACGCTCTCCCTCCACTCCAAACAGTGCCTCCCTCACGGCCATATGGCCTAGCCATCCTCAAACCCGTACCTGCTTACTCTCACCTCCCACACTCTGCATCGAACCTAACTCTTATCGCACCTAAACAAACCCCACACTTGTGTTAACACTCATTTCTCACACTATCTCAAACCCCCCTACCCTGCTCCCTACCCAACATGTGCCACTCCCCCTACCGAGCCCCCTTACCAGCCCCCCTCACGGCTGTCACGCCATTCCCACCTACTACTGCCCCCTCCCTTGCGGCCTCAAGCCCTAGCACCCTCCCTCTCTGCGCGGCATACCCGACCCTCCTCCCATCGCTCACCCGTTCCTACGCCCCTCACGCACTCTGCTACCTTCCCTCTCCCTACAGCCGACCCCTCACACCTTCTCCCATCTTCCCCATCCGCCATTACAGCCCTACACCCCTCCTACTCCGCCGCCGCTCCCCTCACGAGCTCACTCAGCCCTACACCCCTCCTACTCGGCCTCTCACACAGCGATTCCTCCCTATCTCTCACCGAGACTTACGCCCCCCCTCCCTTTCAACTTGGCCATTCAGCCTTCCCATTCTAAAAATCAATTTTTTATATTTTGAAAATTCCCCTTCCCCCCATTTTAAATTAATCCCTACCTTTTTTCAAAAATCTGTAAATGATTTCATTTTTAAATTTTTTTTACAAAAAATATCTTCCCAGTTTTACCTACTCCAGGTAAAACCTCCCTTAGTAAATACCTCCCCCCCAATTAAAATTCCCTCCCTTCCCTATTTAAATTTTTAAAGTTCAATTTTTTTAATTTAATTAAATTAAAATAAAATAAAATAATTAATTAATTAAAGTAAATTAAATTAAAAAATAAAATAAAATAAATAAAAATAAATAAATACAGCAGAGAGAGAGGAAGAGAGGAAGCAAATATCAGAAAGAGAGAAACTGAATAGCAGAGAAAATGGAAATGACATATGAAGCAGATGCATTGAATACATAGAGAAAAGTGAAATTTGCATTGTGATTTGAAGGGTGATGTGAAGACAAGTTTGCCATCATTTTTAAAACAGCTCCTTGAAGAAGAAAAATCAGCCACCATTAAAGGCCTCTTGCACAAGTGTTTTTGCTGCACATTTTTGCAGAAATATTGTATTGAACTGACATTATATTGCCTCTTCATTCATAGTTGGAATCAATATTTGAGTTGTTGGAAAAATTGTTGATTTTCCTCCATCATTTGAGAGCAGATTTTGTACTTTGACATTTCCATATTTGGAAGTTCTTTGGAGTCATTTGTATTTCTTGAAAGAAAGTTGAATCACATGTAAACGGGTGCATTTTTGGTTGAAGCCGACACCCTTTATTTTTTGAGCTTAAGTTGTTGAAAATTGGATAAAATCAATGAGGCATTAGAGTTGTTGAATAACCTCATTCATTCCAATGTTGATGATATGATAAAAATGAGCAAGGATGCTCTTTGTAATATTCAAAGTTGTTTGCAAGATGCACAAGAAAAGATTGAGTTTTTACAGTTTGAATCTCAGCTTCAACAAGATGAACTTCAGCAAAAGAGTCACCATTCTGAACTTGTTTCTGTTCATAACATTGAGAAAGACTCCCATCAGCAGCAAGTGAGTAAAGTTGCAGTTGATCCACATTCAGTTCCTTGTACTAGAGCAGATTTACATGTAGATGCAACAGTTCAGCCTGCACTTCTCAAGCCCATCATCAAACCTTGGGAAGAGCTTGTCCACAACAAGTACCGAACTGGTCTTGGATATGACAAGGATGTGTCCTTTCATATTCCAGACTACACCAAGTCCATCATATTTCAAAGTGCCGGATTCCTATATGACAGTTCACCTACAACTGTTCCAAATCCTGTTCCGCTTCCATAACAGCAGATTGTAAAATTCCAACACTGTGATCGAGTTGGCCATATGAAAGATCATTGTTTTGATCTTCATCCATGCAAGCACTGTGGTCGGCACACTCATGCTTCAGACAGATGCTTCAGAAACAAGCCTCCTGCAAGAACAAAGATTTATCTTGGATGGATCGCTTCTTGGAAATGGGCATCAACAGCCAAGAAGATGTTTAAGTCACGTGTGAGAACATGTTCACGAATATTGAACAAACTTGCAGTTGATTTTTCGCCATCATCTCACCTTGTCCCTGACATGGGGGAAAATGGTGGTCATCTACAAGCTTCGAGACAGAGCAGTTCAAGCGAGCCTGAGCCACAATTCGTCATTCCAGATTCAAATTTGTAGCCAGAGACACAGATGCCCATGAGCATGCCTTTGGTTGATGGACAACCTTAAACCATCATAGGTTGTAGACCTCCCTTCTTTTAGGCTGAAGGTCTCCCTTTCATATATGAGGGACACTTCCTCTAGCAGAAGCCTTCAGCTTCTTGCCAGCTTTGGTTGAGTTCCAGGAAATGCTTCAAGCATTCCAGAGTTGTTGGTTATCCTTAAACCATCACAGGTAGTAGACCTCCCTTATTTTAGGTTGAAGGTCTCCCTTTTTTATGAGGGAAAATTCCTCTAACAGAAGCTTTCAGCTTCTTGCCAGTTTTGGAAGAGTTCTGGGAATTGCAACAAGTTTTGTGTTCCAGTTTTGGTCGTCATCCTTAAACCACCTCTTTTTTCCAACATTTCAGAGAGCTGATTCAGCCTAAGGGCTGCCATGCATACTTTGCAAATTTGTATTACAACTCTCTTCTTGGACTCACACATACCCCTTCGGATTAAGGGAGGGAATGTTGGAACACCTAATCCTCCATGGGTAGGTGTGGAATGCGAAAAGTCACAATGGAGTCCAAGTGACCTTGGAATGTGAAACCAAGAGTCACACCATTGTACTATAAATGTACATCATGTATTATGAAAAAATATGAGAGTTTCACGCTTATCCTTCATTGTGTGTTGAGTTTCTTATTGTGTGTGTGTTTATCTTTCTCATACACCATGTGTGTGTTTAACATATTATGTAATATAATATATATAATATATAGTAACATATATATATATATATATATATATATATATATATCGTAAATAAAATAAATAAATAAAAACACAATTTCCACCTTAGATCCATTAGGAGAATTTCACCCACATAGAACAAACTGGCGAATTCAAAAGTGACACTTGTCACAGCCTCATTGGCAAAAACCTGAAGAATATTCTCAAAATATTCTTTTTTGTTGACTGGGCTGCCATGTCAGCAACCTGTCTAATTTTGCAATTTTTTTAGTTATTTGAGAAAACAGGCAGTAGGCCATAACTTACTCATACGAACTCGGATTTTGATGAAACAAGTTGCATTGGAATCCTGGTGATGAGATCTGTGTTGTCATATTGGTTTCGAGAAATTATGAAAACTTTGATTTTTGAGCTAAATACTGAGCACCTGATCATTAAAAACCTTCAGTTGTTTTTAATTTTAGTAAATTTTTGGCTGACAACATACATGAACAACTCCTAAAGTTACCAACTGAAGGAGTATTCAAGTATGCTTCTATTATTGCATATATGTTCACTTACTATAAAGCAGTCAGGTTCCCATGTTCGTTGCAGAAATTAGATGAAGAAGGGAACCCACAGTCAATGATTTTATGGACCTCTTTGGTGAGAAAAGATTCAGATGAGTACATCTTCAAAGAATACAAAGAACAGTTCATTCATCTAGTCATGAGCCTACTGACTAGCAATGCAGAGCCAATAATCAGTGAATAAATTAAGAAGATCATATACCTAACAAATCAGGCCAAAATAGGAGATTGGTACCTTTACCAAAACTACACAAAGATCAGGGTGTATGGGTGTGATCTTCCACCATAAAAATTTCCCAAATACCTCCCAATGAGATTATTTTCCCTAGAGTATATAAGACAGATGATAAATTCAAATGAAATTCATTTTATCTCAGCAAATAAGAAGTCTTGGTTTAGAATAAAGACACTGGTTGGTCCCTTTATTTGTAACAACAGGGAAGCTGGTGAAGAAGCAGACACACTCCTCAAGCAAATGAATTTTAATCTTAGCTTTACATGGTCTTATGATCCTTTGGGACTAATCTCCAAGATGGGGGTGGAACACAAAACCACTCCTTATGTGCACACACAGAGGCCAGATATTGAAAGGTATATGAATCAGTTGGACTGGACAAAGAACACCTTATAGGAAGCAGAGGATAAAATCATGTCCACATCTACTCTACAGACTCCTAGTCCTCAAGAGAAGGCAAAGAAAATACATAGAGAGTGTTATAGGTCAATTTGGGCATCATCCCCCATGACCTGGTCAAACTGGACATCATCCCCAGGACCAATGAAATAGGGTCTATCATTCCCTTACATTTCAATTGCTATATGCCCTATGAAAAGAAAAATTCATTCATGGCTTCTATTATGAGATTTCCAAGGTTTGAAATATATGTTATATCACTTATTGACTCACCAATGCAGCCTCTAAAGGGACTAACTGTGTTACAATGAAAAATCCTTCATTCAAGGGTGCACTATAATGCATTTCTCGACATTCAAGAGTGTGTTGGAAACCTTGGAGCAGAATTCTCATTGTTTCAGAAATATCCACATGGCCAGTTCCTTCTAGAAGAGTCCATATGTGTCAAACTTCGAATCCAAGTGTCCATCTAGCACCTCTAAACTTGGGAACATGTCGTACCTATTATTATAAAGTCATTCATTAGAAACTACCATCAATTTCCCTATAAATTGAGCACTCATTCTAGTGCTAGGGAAGGAAGACATTTGGTAAAGTTATGTTGTTGTATTCTCATTTGAGAGAGTGAAAGTACTGATATGTTGCTGGTATGATGTTGGATGTGATGAGGCTGGGATGAAGCTGGAGTTGGTGGCAACAAATCGATCATTGGTTGTAACCTCTGCCTTCTACTCTTTAATAAAGATTGTTGTTCATTTTCCCATATAGATGTCTCTATTTCTTATGCAATGGATTATTGAATGATATATATATATATATATATATATATATATAATCGATTTGATTGAGTAAGATAAGTAGATATATGTATATTGCATGTTGTTTGATGTTCTTTCTTGTGTTTGCAGGATTCGATCTGTCGATTTGAGTTGGATTGAGAGCGATGGCAACAACAATAGAAGGAGAAGGAGAAGTGCTTGAATCACAAGTAGGCTCTTTCACCATTTTTTATATTTGATTATTTTAGAGAAAGTGATAGTAATTATTTCCTATGTTGTTCTAAGTGACTAGCACCATAATTAGGGAATTTGGTTTATCCGTAGATCACAATTCTTCATAACAATTTTCCAACTCCATTGGGGAATATCCTCTCATTCCTAGTGTTTTTTCCTTTGCTTATCCTCATCAGTAGCATCTAATTTTAGTTATTAGACATTTGAATGAAATAATTGCATTAGAATTGTGTTCTGCTACTTGGTTTTTCAACCCCTGTTATGCCCAATGCATTGTTGGTCAAGACACAATGCATTGCAGTGCACTATCTCCCACTCAGGGGTGCACTGCAACGCACAGTCTCCCCTCAGAGACTATGTTGCCCCCTTATCCAACCAAATTTCATCTAAATTTTGCATTGCTATCATTCTCAACCCTTTTTTTTATATTCTCAATTGTCTGATACCTCTTAGAGGCCAGTAAACTTTCTTGATTCCTCCTTTGAAAAGTAAATTTGTTCAATGTCTCTTTAGTATTTTTCTTTATCATTGGAAAATCAAATTCAAAGTATTTTATTTCTACATTAGATCAATTTGTTTTCGTAAAGGAAATTTTTGTTTCATTCTTCGTTTCCTGTATGAAAAATTGTAGTTCCATTCTTCATTTTTCCTAAAAGAGAAATTGTTGTTGAATTCCTCGTTTCTCAAAGAAGAAAATACTTGTTTTATTTATTTTTGCATATAGTTTCCTTTCTTTCATTCACATTAAGGGAGCTGAAAAGAAAAGCATGCATGTGCATATAGTTAATTGTGTGTGTTGCATAGGAACAAGTTAGGAAGGATGCATTTTAGTTTGTGCTCTTTGTTGTTTGCTCTAAAAACTGATTTCTCTTTCCCTTAGTAGCTAGGATTTTCATTGAAAAAGATAAATTGAAAAGTGTGCTTATCATTTTAGTTTACATTTTTAGGAATTTCCATCACATCATGCGGTGAACCTCAAAGACAAATTTTTAAACAAGATCAACATAAAATTTACATCAATTTACCTAAGAAATCATCGGAACATTAACGATAACATTTACAAGGTCTACACTAGAGACATGTTCCGACGTCGTTAAACATAGTAGTTGTCGTTAACTTGTCTATGATACATTTCGAGTGTGATACCTCACTCCACGTACGTAATTATATCGGAGCTCGTCCATGTACCTTTGGGTATATAGGGCGATGTTCTAGTACAAAAAGTATAAGGGGGTGCTCTCACTGTGTAGTTTCGCATTAGATAGCGCTAATACGGACTTGGGCTCCACATACCTTCAGGTATGTTTGGGAGGAAAAATTTAGGTTGCTAACCATCCATAGGTAACTGATTTGGCCGCCTTGTAACTTGTGATACACTGAACACAACATTTGGGGAGATTGCTTGCCCTTACTTCTTGGTTTGCCGGGATGTATTCTGCAGTTCATAATTACTTGGTAAACCTTTTTCCTAGAATTACCCTTTTATTTTGATTTTTTTTTTTTTAATCATAAAATAAATCAGTTGTCGTGGAAGAAGAACATCCATTTCCTCGTTGTTCGCGTAGAATAACACTAAAACCACGTTAAACACTAGAAGCCATTTATGGTTGGCGAATGCGACATCGTTCTATCGAAACTAGTACTATCAGTACCTCTGGTGCAACATCATCCTCACATATACCAGAGTGGTATCGAGTTGTTTCTACAGATCCTGGTTCATCTACTGTTGTCGAGACAGAGTCCTCTCAGCTACATGTGTTCACGATCAATCCAATCAGTGAGACCATACCTCCCGAACCCGACGTTGTACAACTGGAAGTTGATCCGGATCCTGTCGTTCTTTTTCCATAACATCTAAATCCCGAAGTTGAACAACCAGAACTTGTTCCTATATTGGTCTCCCCATAATCTATTGTAGCCATTAAGTCTCCCATATTGCGCAGTCAACTTCCTGAAATATACTTTGGGCCTGACGGAAAAATACTTCCACCTGGTTTGATTTCAATTGAATAAATTCCAGAAGATGAAACGCCTTCGACTCCAACCCATTTTGGATCAGAGATTTATCTTAAAGATACTTTTCATCAATCACCCCACTCTTCTTTCTTTGATCCTGTGTCCATTCAAGTTCCCTTCGATCTAGTAGGGTATACAATAGGTCGTATAACCATGCTTGAGCCAACATATTTGGTTGGACCATCTATTTCAGTTGTGACAACACCTAATCTTGCTACCCCGTCGATGTTCACAACATCACCAGAGTCACATCTATATGGTGGCCCTTCTGTCCCACCTAGTTACCAATATTTATCTGGAACCTTCTCTAGTGCATCCTAAAACCCATGGACTTCACCAATTTCGTCATCTGGTATTCTATCTAGTACATCTCTAATGAGTATTAAACGGATTGATCCTTTATATACATCATCAGGGCAATATCAAGCTGGTCCATCTGGGTATTTTCCATCTAGTGCAATCTCAACTGGACTCCTGACATTTGGAGAACAATATTTTCCATCTTATTATACTCCTCATGTTGGGGGCAACCTATGGTCACCCATTTTGACAGTACTCCGTCATTATTTGGTCATCCTAATGTCAGAATGATTGTTTGTCAGTGGCAGCCCACTCTACCCATCCAACCATAAATAGTTGTGCAATCATATCAATTGGTTCAACCTGTTGCACCCACATAGACTCCATTTGTTAATACATCTTTACCCCTGTTACAGGCTCAAACTGCTATACCTCAACCATCTCACCCAATACCCTCAAGTATTGGGCCCTCAGACTCCAACTCCTTCAGCTTGTTTACAATAACCACCTATATCCGAAATTATTTATTCATGAGCTAGATTACCATATTATGGGATGTCGCAGCCACAATCGGATTATACTTATTCGCAACCGAATCCAAGCTATTCTAGTTTGGGTTATAATCTTGGTGGAAAGACCCCTTAGCAGCCACAAGTGAAAATGCAACAACCTTCATTTCAACAAGTAGCGTACCCAGGTTTTGGTCAACATCATCCTCAAGCATTTTCTTATCAAAACAACCCCGATCTGGGTTACTAGCAACAAATTCCTTATGCTGGTGCTCAAAGGCCTATTTCCTAAGCAATTCCATCATACCCTGGCTATGCTCAACCCGACTTAAATAAAAAATTTCCCTTTATTGAAACTTTAGAGTTACTGGATTTAAACTGGCTTACCAATGATCCAATCAACTATGCTCCTTGGTGGGCGATGATACCTCATAAATTACCCTTGGATATTCCTATGTTCAATGGAAACCCTGGGGAAGACCCATCAATGCATGTTATGACTAATCATTTGTGGTGTTCATCTAACTCCAGGAATGATGACTCTGTTTGACTACATATTTTCCAGTGTACGCTCACTGGTCTGACCGTGAAATGGTACATTGAGTTACCAAGGGCTTGATTTGATAATTTCACTACCCTAGCTACTGTCTTTTTGACCCACTTCCAGTTACCCATTCGATATGAAACTGGAACGAAACTCTTGACTAATTTTAAACAGACAAATGTTACTTACATTTCTGATCATATTCATGAGTGGTGTCGTTGTCATAGAATGGTCAAGACATTTGTTCCTTATCAGCTCCTTGCTAAGTGGTTCATTAAGTCCCTGTTACCATCTATAGTTGAGGATGTAGCTAAGGGTGGTGTCATCACTTAAGAGCAAGTCATTGCTTGTGCCCAGTACTTAGATTTGATTTATACTCAGTTTTTCAAGCTCTACGAGAAAATTCCCAACGCGTCACAATCTAATTTTACTGTTCCTCCTCCATCTAAGGACTCTCATACCGACGACGGTATGATCGGTACTGCAAGCACACATCACTCTATTGCATCTCATCCTGCACCTTCTTCTGAAATCCATGGCATGTCATCTGAAAAAGGAAAAAGTGACAAGCAACCCGGAAGTAAGAAAAAAGGGAAATCAAAGAAAATCAAACTTCTACTCTGGAGGAATGATCATCTGATCAACAAACTAGAAATTGGAAACCTCATTACCCTTACATAGTCTGTAATGAGGAGCACTTTTTGAAAGACTGTCCACACCACACCAAATTCTCAAAATTGATTAAGACCTTGCATGCATCCGTTGTGTTGACAAATCCATTTCCAAAGCCAGACACAAATTTGGTTGCTACGGATCCAGCTTCTAGTTCCCAAGTGCTTATGCTTTCTGTCACGAAGCCATCAAATGATGTTTTGGTGTCAACGCTTAATAAAGATTATGGTAATAATGCTACTAATCAACCTACTACCTCAACCACAAATTTGTCTACGGAATAAATACCACCAAATGTTATTCCTGAATTGACAATAAAGCCACCAAAGGGAGTCGTCCATAAATCGACATTTAATCCTCGATCCCGAGCTGCTCAAAATTATAATATAGTTGAATATTTGGCTCAATACCCTTCAGCTATGTCGACGCTTGAGGTGCTTCAAAATTTTCCCTCCCAGAAACAAGCTTTGTTGTCGGAAATTGGCGGAATCGATTCAACGATTCCAATCTTGTAGTCTTTAATCATACGGTCTATGTACCGCAATTACCAGCAAAATTGGCATTCTCCATCCAAGTAAATGTTCTCAATAACCTCATTCATCATACTATTATTGATGAGGGAGCAACTACATGCATTATGTCTCTAAACTACTAGAAGTCACTTGGATTTCCTCCTATCTCAATCGCCTACGACGTTGAAAGCTTTCGACGGATGTACATATAAGCCTTGCGGTATCATCAATAACCTGCATGTTGAACTAGGGGGGAAAACAGTAAATGTTGAAGTTGAGGTCATTGACGAACCCCTTGATTACAACATTTTACTCGGAAGGCCATGGGTATATACTATGACTGCGATCGTTTCTACATATTTTAGAATGATTTCCTTTCCACATAAAGGTGTTATCACAGTCATAAATCAAGTATCCTTCCTTGCCTCTAGCTCTTAGGTAATTGGAAGCATTCTGTTATTTCTCGCACCCCAATTAGCACTTCAGAACATTGGTGTAGGACTCTTAAAAGATTCTTCCATCATGGGAACCTTTTCATTACCACCGCCTACGACGTCGGCATAAATTGAAAATATAGAGACCTGCTACATGATATCTTCCACTCCATCTAGCTTAAGGAAGATTATGGGTGATTATGAAGTTGTTACGTTGGATGAATTTTTAACACCCAACCCAATTGGGCTAGCATAGAAATCAATCTACATGGCTTGGGTGGCGAATCTGAAATCATTGTCGTCAGTCATTTGGGTTGATCGTTCATTATATTTTGGTACTCCATCTGATCCTTTTTCATCCACTTTCATGACAAATGATAATATTGTGGAATCCAGGATGCCAGAAGGAGAAGCATGGGAACATCATCATCATCGCTCCCATCTTCAGGATTAAAAAGAAGATAATCTTATTGAACTACATCACCCATCGATCAAAACTTTATTTTCGAATTGTTTTCCCATTAATGCAATCGAATCCGAGTGAAACTTATCAAATATTGAAGAAACCATTTCTATCAATATTTCGATCAAACCTAGCATTTTAGAAAACATTCATTTCGGCGTGTCTTGTTCTCCATCATAACTCGAAACTTATCGCTCTCTGTTTCATGGATTTCGTGATGTATTTGCTTGGTCTTATGAGGAAATTCCAGGCATAGATACTAGTATCGTTGAACACACCATTAACATGTACCCTGATGTCAAACCGGTACGTCAACGCCTTTTTCCTATTCATCCGAAGAAGGTTGCTACCATTAAATAAGAAGTTGAAAAACTTTTAAGTGCTGGTTTCATTTACCCTGTTCCGCTAACTAAATGGGTTTCCAACATTGTTCCTGTCATCAAGAAATAAGGAACAATCAAAGTATGCATCGATAACAATCAGAGTATGCGTCAATTATCAGGATGTCAATCTTGCTTGTCCAAAAGACAACTATCCTACTCCCCTTATCGACCAGATTATTGACAATCGTGCTAGATGTGAAATATTTTCATTCATGGATAGATTTTCTGGCTACAATCAAATCAATATCCGCCTAGCGGACCGATATAAGACAACATTTATCTGCCCCTGGGGAACTTTCGCTTATCGAAAACTCTCATTTGGATTAAAGAACATTGGGGCAACTTTTCAAAGAGCAATGGATTATGCTTTCAATGACATCAAACACATTTTTCAACCTTATCTAGATGATTTACTCATGCATTCACGAAACCATACTGATCACCCGATGCATTTGAGAGCTATCTTTCTACGCTGCCGACACTAAAAAATATGCCTCAATCCACATAAAGATGTGTTTTGTGTTGGTTCTGGTCATTTTCTAGGATTCGTTGTCTCAAAAGAAGGAATTTGAATCAACCCACTGAAGGTTCAGGGCATTCTTGATTTGCCTGCACCGTCAAATTTGCCTCAGTTGCAGAAACTTCAGGGAAAGGCTAAATCCCTAAGGAGGTTCATACCCAACTACGTCGAAATGGCTAAAGGATTTACTCAGCTCTTGAAAAAGGGGATACCATTCCATTGGGATATGTTTGCACAAGCTTCTTTTGATGTTGTCAAGGATACACTTGTCCGAGCGTCATTAGTGTATCCCCCCAATTATCAGAGTGATTATTTCTTATATATCGTCACGGCTGATATGACCATTTCTATGGTACTGGTCCAATAAGAAGATGGGATATAACATTTGATATATTATTTGAGTCGTAATCTCAATGATATGGAATTGAAGTATTCATACGTCGAAAATCTTGCCTTGGAGGCTGTTCAAGTTGTCTAAATATTTCGCCACTATATCATGTTCCAGAAGACCGTTGTCATTTCGAATTGCAACCCCATGACTTACATTTTATCATGTCAATTGTTGTGGGGAAAATATTCAAAATGGATTGTCATTTTACAAGATTTTGATTTGGAATTCATCAAATCCAAGTCAAAGAAGTCTTTAGTTTTGGCTGAGCTTCTCTGCGACCTTCCCTCTAATAGTACTACTACTACATCTGAACCATATATTCCTAATGAGTCTTTGTTTCTGATTAGATCATCTGATCCTCGGTATGGGGATTTTATCATTTATCTCCAAACCCAAACTTTTTGACCTGATACCTCTCGCTCTGAACAATGACGTATTTGATACCAAGCCAAAGATTATCTGATCGTCGGCGATACACTTTATCGTCCTGGTGTCAATACGATTTTAAGGAGGTGCCTCACTCATGAGGAGGCCGAAAAGGTTTTAAATGATTGTCATGTTGGGGCTTGTGGTGAACACTTTTCTGGATACACTACCTTGTAGAAGATACTCCACATCGGTTACTTTTGGCCTACCATATTTTGTGACTGCATCCTTGTGGTTAGAAGTTGTCATGCGTGCCAGATATTTGATCGTAAATTTTGCAAACCGCCAGTGTCGATGCATCCTGTTATCGTTGTGGGACCATTTTCAAAATGGGGCATTGACTTCATGACCTATAACCCTCATTTGTCTAGGGGGCATGGTTATATTATTGTCGCAGTAGACTAATTTACCAAGTGGGCCGAAGCGATGCCTACATTCAACAACAGAGGTGAAATAGTTGCATTATTCTTTTTAAATCATGCCATCTCACAGTTTGGTGTTCCACAGGCTATAGTCACAGATCATGGTAAGAATTTTTGCAATCACATGATGAATGGGTTGACTGCCAAATTAGGACTGTCACATGATAGTTCTACTCCTTATTATCCACAATCCAATGGACAAGTTGAGGCTATTAACAATATTCTTAAACAAATGATTCAATGAATGATAGGAGTTCATAAACGAAATTGGCATTTGATCATGTACTCGGATTTGTGGGCATACCAAACCTCCTAAGAAACGTAACCGGATTTACCCCCTTTCAATTGGTGTATGGTCTAGAAGCTATCTTTCCTATCCAATGTGAAATACCATCGTTAAAACTCGCAATTGACTTGTTACCTAACACCTCTTCTGAAGAAGCATGTCTTTTTAACCTCATCCATCTTGATGAACCGCGTCGTGAAGCCGCGTTGGCCAATGAAGCGCATAAGAGACATATAAAGGTGCAATACGACAAGCATGTCTAGCCTCGCATCTTCTCAGATTGTGACCTAGTCCTTCTTTATGATCAGGAAGCTGATGTAATAGGTATAGGGAAATTTAAGTCATTATGGCATGCCCCCTATATTTTCAAAAGAGTTCTTGCTAAGAGCGCATACGAGTTGGTATATTATGATGGAATTCCATTGGCACAACCCCGAAATGGGTTGTATCTGAAACATTACTATACTTAAACATGAGAGTAGTAAATTATTGTATTATATTGTATATATGTTGTTGATTTGAATTTACTATCTTAGTTTGTTTTTCTAGAGTTTTCTTGAAGTTAGTAATCCACTTTAGATTTCATCGTAGATGTATGAATCTTTGGAACCATTTGTTGGGTATGCTAATGGTGCTAGTCATAGTACGCAGAATCTATCCTCTGCAGCGTGGGCCATTTTTTCTCTGAACAACGAGTTAGTGAGTTTTCAAGGGATTTGTATTAGTTGATCTACAAACAATATCGTTGAGTATAGCACGTTGATCTAACTTCTCTCTAATGTCATTTCATTTGGTATTAACCGCATCATCATTAGGTTAGACTCACAACTTGTGGTACTGCAACTTACTAATGTTTATACTGTCAGAAGTCCAACACTGTGTCATATGTTCCTAAGAGTTCAAATTTTGGAAAGACATTTTGATTTCATTCAATATCAACACATTTCCAGAAACTTGAACACATTAACTGATTCCTTAGAAAATTGTGTTATAAACAGACATTTGCAACACATGTAAAGACATATTTTCAATTCACATTACATAATTGAATAGGATTGCACAATAAACATAGGAAAACTCTGAAAACAAATAGATAGATAATTATAGGTTTTTACAAAATTTGTGCCCAAGACACATTGGTCATCTGACCTCAAAATGTATGCAAAATGTATGCAAAATGTCAAAATTAAACTAGTGATACACATGATAGTATGCTATTGATCTATCCATCCCATGCAATAACTGCATCCAACGATTAGGGACACCAATAGTATGATGCTGCAGTATCATGGGTAACTCTTCGATCCGAAAATTCGGAATCCTGAGAGTCAATCCCTGTAGGTGTTTTTGTAGATCAACAAGAGTCTTAGCCATATCCAAATCCTGGAGGATTTGTCTACCAACAGCCCTCTCTATTGGCTCATCCGCTATCTGCTCTGGCTGTCCCACTAGTCGAACTCGACCTACATATGCACACATCAAAACTTTAGTTTAGTCTTAGGAAACATCAAAATAAAAAAACATGTATAAACCTTAGAAAAATAAAAAAACATGGTCAAAACATTCTTACCAATTGCACCCCATTAAGCGCCGCCTGGTAAAGCCAAATCTGGGTCTCCTTGGAAGTCAACGCCTGCATATGCATAATCATCAATGGCGACCATCTGTCGCCTGAACCAGGCGAAGAATGTAGTCGAGAACACGATGGTCGATTGACTAGCATGTCTAGCCATCAGTTCTACCCATCTCTTCATCCTTGGATCTCTAAGGCCAGATATACCCAGTGTAACATGTTGGGGTTGCATCAATGGAATCCGCTCTAAGGCAAAAGAAATTAGGATCGAACCATAGTTGAAATTATTCTTCCTTCCTCCCTTTGCCTTTCTCATCCGTTCTTTCATATGAGAGAGGACAACTTCATCCCAGTTGGTTCCAAGCACTCTAGTGCATACTGCATGTAAGATCTATTTTCTATATGTAGTGTAGCAGTACCATCAAGATTTGTGATAGTGAATAGGATGGTCCTCAATGGAAAGTCACATACATCACAGATGCTTATTTTCCCATCCTTACTAGGTTCATTCCCTAGATTGCAATACTGCAATATATAATCTCTCATTGTCTCTCCTCCGAGAGCAGACCCTGAAAGAGAAATGGGCAGACCTCTCCTCGAAAAGCTTGTGAGAAAATAAATATCCTCCACTAATATTGGGATCACTCTGTCCCCAATGTGAAATGAATCTATCACTGGATCCCATGAACGAACAAGGAACTCCAATAGTTTCATCTGTTGCCTCATACCCGACAGTCTGAAGTACTTTAGCAACCCGCAGTCTCTGAGGGCTCTTATCATACCCGGATCATTTAGGGCAATCATTTTATGTTCCTCATGTTCTCTTTCCCTCCATGTAATCATCATTTTGGTCCGATTAATACCCAAAACACAATCATAAGACTCATAAGGATCCATTTTGATGCAGGAGCGTTAGGCTCAGAAAATTCATTGTAATTTAGCAGACATAGGGGGGTCTTATGTTTTAAAGGAATTTGGATTACTATGTAACAAATTAAAATAATTTGTTTAGAGTTGAGTGATTTAATGAGAGATATTTTAGAATAAGATTTAAATGGTGAGGAATTTTGTAAATGTTCTCGAATGTTGGAGAACATGAGAGAATTAGGAATTGGAATATTTGGGAATTAATTGTAAATCTTAGATTAGGAATTTATTTTATAATTTTTTGGATGAGAGAGTATCCTTAGGGATTAGTTGAGTCAAATGAGGACTTAGAGGATTCTTAGGAATTCGTTGAGAAAGTTATGGATCTAAACCAGAATTGGTTGTAGAATCCATTTTTATAAATTATAAGCCTCAAAGGCATGGAAAGGAGATAGAGAGAGATTTAGGATTAGATAGTCAGGGGGTTTTGATTGTAGCCTACGAGCAGTAGGAAGTAAAAGGCCACCAATTCAAATATCTGGTCAGAAGAGAATTCATATGTAAATATTGAATATTAATACAGAGAACTCAATTTCTGAGTTCATGTCTCATTACTGAGTTATATTGTGTGCAGTAAATGACTGATTTGAAATTTGTGTGTGAATCAGAGGTATGCATAATATATAACTCGAATTTGGGCATAGTCAAAAGAGAAAAAGTTTTGATCTATTGAATCCAAGTAAATATTGTAAAAATGAAGTGATATCAATGATTTCAGAAGAGAGCCATGCACACCAAATATGCACAACGACAAAAGAATAGTAGACAGAGATGGAAATCGAATTCACATAGAATTTGATAAACTCCCTTTTGGAAGGCTGAGTGACTGCGTTTGAACGATCTGCAATATAACACTGATGAATGAATCTTGTTGAGTGAGTGGCTGAGTAGAAATCTGTGTGTTCTAACCTTAGTAATTAATGGTGTGACAGATATATTTGTATGAACCGAAGTTCTTTTATGTTCACAATTCGTGGTGTTAGAGGATGAATACACGGATTAGGGCGTTGTATTCTGAATTTGAGTTGTAGCGCCAACAGGTTTGATAATTATGAAGTGGCGGATTATTTTTTGTGAGGAGGAATAATCTGAGGTCGATAGCATGATGAAATTAAAAGGTTGGTTGATTACCTTCGTGACTGGAGTGATTTCTTGATCCCAGAAATATGCGTTGTGGAATTTCGAGTCAAAGGGAGAACGGAACCGAAAGCAGTATCATAAAATGGTAAGAGGTCTTTGCATGGCACAAAGGTAGTAAATGGTATTCTATAAGATTGTACGATTAGTCTCCAGAAGCGATGCATGGCATTATAAAACCACCTATATCGTACAGCTTCAACACATTAAACATCGGTTTAATTGAAATGCGATATGATGAGGATCGTCGGATCTTAAATGGATTGATGGCAGTTATTTGTTCACGGATGTGGCATCGATAAAATGTTGGATAGATGGTGTGATATCCATCGGATTAGAAGTGAGATTGAATCAATGGTAGTTGAAGCGTTGAGTTAGCCTTGGTGTCCGTGCAAAGGAATAAAATTTTACGGAAAGGTAAGTAAAAAAAAATTATGTCATTTGTAATGTTTGGATGATTTCTATTATATAAGAATTATATAATAGAAATAAAGAGGAATAGACAGGTTTAAATATGTTATGGATGATGATTGTGGTTTTAACCAAAGCCTAAAGATATTGGTATGAATGAAAAGCACGGGTAATGAATTAAATAAAGTACTTTGTAAAGTTTAATAGCTTCCGCGTAAATATCAAATGGAAATATGAATCAAATTAGGGAGGTTCCACTACATCTGAAAGACTGAATTCCTGAGGCATAAAGTGATGAAATGCAAACTATGTGCATATAGTGGGTAAACGCAGCTTAGGCTACGTCAGGTGGTATCGAAGCTGGCAAAAGCTCTTTTGAAGATTAAAGTTTCTTTTAATTAATTTAGAATTGTACAAAATGCATGTGTGATGGAGGAAGTAAGAGGAGATCAAATATTAAATCTGATAAGTAGTAGAGTTGATGTGTAACAGAAATTTGCAGAAATAAATGAAAAATCCACTCAAAATACTAGCGAATGGGAGAACAAGGTCATGTAAAAATATTGAAGGTGAGACAGTGTGTTTTATTTTAATCTAGTTTGAAAATTCTGGTTGTAGATAAGATAAAATATCTCCACAAAGAAAGATCAAGCCTTAAGAAGCAGTGATGGAGGAACTGGTAAAGATTTCCGAAAGAAGGAAGGTGACTGAGTGCAGCAGCCAAAGGAACAACAGGTTCAAGAGAGTGAACCAAAAGAATACCTAGGAAGAGGTCAAGCTCAGAAAGGAAGCTTGATAGGGTATGGAGTAGCAAAAGGAGATTGCTACAAGAGAAGGCTATGTTGCAGATCACCAATCAAGCATGGATGAGCTCATGAGGAAGATGGCCATGGAGGCTCATAGAAGAGGTTCTAAGGAAAGCAATGAAGATAATATAAGTAATGAGGAGCAAGAAAGAGATATTGCAGTGATGAAAGTACAACTGGAGGTACTATAGGGATGGTTACAATAGACAGGGAATGAATGTCGAAAGCATGGATGGAGAATGAGGAAATGGGTTAGATGGAACCTATTGCAAAAGAAATGGAATGCTAAGTTAATGAACAAGTTCAGAGAACTTGAACATATACATATTTCTTTGTTGGAAAAAGAAAGACTCAAAGGAATTGAGTCACACCAAATAAGATCTGCTGGAAAACAGAAATTACATTGTGAAATATGGGTGCTTGAAGAAGCAAACAAGACTAAAAGGTATTATGGTTTAAAAACTAATGATTTGTGTATGATTTCAGGTACATCACAGGATGATGAAAAAGCCTTAGAGTTTGTTAAGGGGAAGGAGATGAATATGAAATTTGTCCAGATTAATGCTGAGATAGCAAGATCTCAAAAAGAAAAGGAGACAAAGGGGTCTCATGGAAATATGCAGTAGAATATTGAAATAGAGGAAGAAGGGCTATCTGATGATTGGTCAACAACAAGTGAAGGTATGGAAATTTGTGTAAAGTTTCCAAATTCTACCCCAATTGAAATTGTTAAGTTATATAGAAAGTTAGATCTTCAAATAAGAGAGTTGGAAAATCAGAGGATCTATACTCAGGATGAATTAGTGAAAGAGAAAGACAAAGAAATTGTCATGAATGACAGTAAGGAAACAGAGAGTAAGAATGCAAGAATGGTAATAAGAGTCCAACAAATCGAAGGAGTTCATTATTGTGAACCAGAGCAGGGAGACATCCTTGAAACAGATGATATGAAGGAGAGACTAGCTGACAGTCTCATGGAGAATTTAAATCAGCATACTAATGTGTGAACAAAGGAGTTAAATGAAAACTCAAAGCAGCATACTGAGATGTTTCCAGAGGAGGAAGAGGCATTGAAACCTCGTGTTTTTAATACTGATAACTCATGTGTTAATTATGCAAGTAAAGAAGGACAACAAATGGAAAATGTCAGTTAATCTAATGAAAAGGAAACTATGTTAGTTGAAAACATAGTGAAGGATCATCATTCTATCATGGTGATTGGCACAATGGAGATAAACCTGGAAACTGGGAAGGAAAGCAGTGAAGACTTTCCGAGTCTCAAAAAAGACTTAGAACTGCAAGAGGAATATTTGGTGATTGGATCATCAAATGAGACCATTGGGTATTATGATTTCGAGATTGATAATTTGATTGTGTTTATAGATGTTGCAGAATACAATCCATCTCTTGGATTTGTCTTGAATGAAGATGAATTGTTGCAGCAAAAGGAACCCATAGATTCCTTACTTAATAAGGAGAGCATCTACAAGGAAGGTGAGACAATCATGTCTCATATGAAGGAACTTGTTATTGTTGATGACAAGGAGGAGTTGGCTTGTCTGATTGGCCAAGAGAAGACTGTAGGACAGACCCTTAGAACTGTCACAATGGTGGAGAATCAGAATTCTATTTAGATAAAGGATGAAGATATAGTGTTTGAAAATTTTGAATTGATTATCAAAATCAATCAAGGAGGTGAAGGACAATCACTGAAGGTTGTCAAGGAAGAAGAAGAAGGTTATGCTGAAACTAAATTGCAGCATATTGATGATGTGTTTTAAATGAAACAAGTACAAGAGGAATGGTTGAAATGCTTGCTGGAAAATTTTGAACAAGAGAAAGGAATTGTAGATAATAAAGTGGAAAAGTTTGAAGTTGTGGAAGAGGCAGAAACAGATACTAGTTTGCCAAAATATTTTATGCTTGCTAGTATACAAGGAACTGTGAATGCGTATGTTGCTGCAGTTAAAGAATCAGAAAATAATTTATTTTTTGAAAGTAAATTTGCAGGTAGTAAATAGAAGAAGGATGTTGCAGAGGGAGATATCTTAAGAGATATTCAGGAATTTTGGGAGGCAGCAATATCTACAAGAGTATTTGGAGCAATATATACAACAATATTTGTAGCAGAAATTGGAAGTAGCAACAAATGGCAGAGTGGTTATCAGTCAGAAGATAACTTGGACATAGAAATCAAAAACATAAAAAGGTTGATGATGAAGGTGTCTTAGAAAAAGACAGCAGCAAAAAATAAAAGAAACAACATCAAGGAAAATACAAGAACACACTATGAAAGCATAGCTAGTGGGAAGATGCAGAATAAAGTATGGAAGCATGGAAAAGTGCAGTTGAAGAATGATGAAGAATGATGAAGACAATGTAGCTTATGGACAACAACAAAACAAAGTATGGGATCCAGGAGGCCAAAGGTTGGAAGCACGTGATCAGGAGATCATGATTATTTTCTAATTTGGGAGTCTGATGCAAGAGCATTAGGCTCAGAAAATTCATTGTCATTTAGTAGACATAGGGGGGTCTTATGTTTTAAAGGAAGTTGGATTCCTATGTACCAAATTAAAATAATTTGTTTAGAGTTGAGTGATTTAATGAGAGATATTTTAGGATAAGATTTAAATGGTGAGGAATTCTGTAAATGTTCTAGAATGTTGGAGAACATGAGAGAATTAGGAATTAGAAGATTTGGGAATTAATTTTAAATCTTAGATTAGCAATTTATTTCATGATTTTATGGATGAGAGAGGATCCTTAAGGATTAGTTGAGTCAAATTAGGACTTGGAGGATTCTTAAGAATTTGTTGAGAAAGTTATGGATCTAAACCAGAATTGGTTGTAGAATCCATTTTTATAAATTATAAGCCTTAAAGGCATGGAAATGAGATAAAGAGAGATTCAGGATCAGATAGTCAGGGGTTTTGATTGTAGCCTACGGGTAGAAGGAAGTAAAAGGCCACCAATTCAAATATTTGGCCAGAAGAGAATTCCTATGTAAATATTGAGTATTAATACATAGAACTCAATTTCTGAGTTCGTGTCTCATTACTAAGTTATATTGTGTTCAGTGAATGACTGATTTGAAATTTGTGTGTGAATAAGAGGTATGCATAATATATAAGTTTAATTTGGGTAGAGTCGAAAGAGACAAAGTTTTGATCTATTGAATCCAAGTAAATACTGTAAAAATGAAGTGATATCAATGATTTCAGAAGAGAGCCATGCACACAAAATATGCACAATGATAGAAGAATATTAGACAGAGATGGAAATCGAATTCACATAGAATTCGATAAACTCCATTTTGGAAGGTTGAGTGACTGTGTTTGAATGATCTGCAATAAAACACTGATGAATGAATCCTGTTGAGTGAGTGGCTGAGTAGAAATTTGTGTGTTCTAACCTTAGTAATTAATGGTGTGACGGAAATTTTTGTATGAGCCGAAGTTCTTTTATGTTCACAATTTGTGGTGTTAGAGGATGAATACATGGATTGCGGCTTTGAATTCTGAATTTGAGTTGTAGCGCCAACAGGTTTGATAATTATGAAGTGGTGGATTAATTGTTGCGAGGAGGAATAATCTAAGGTCGATAGCATGATGAAATTAAAAGGGTGGTTGATTACCTTCGTGACTGGAGTGATTTCTTGATTCCAGAACTATGCGTTGTGGAATTTCGAGTCAGAGGGAAAACAGATCCGGAAGAAGTATCATAAAACGGTAAGAGGTCTTCACATGGCACAAAGGTAGTAGATGGTATTCTATAAGATTGTGTGATTAGTCTCCAGAAACGACACGTGGCATTATAAAACCACCTATATCGCACAGCTTCAACACATTAAACATCAGTTTAATTGAAATGCGATATGAAGAGGATCGTCAGATATTAAATGGATCGATGGAATTTATTTGTTCACGGATGTGGCATCGATAAAATTTTGGATAGATGGTGTGATATCCATCAAATTAGAAGTGAGATTGAATCAACGGTAGTTGAAGCGTTGAGTTAGCCTTGGTGTCCGTGCAAAGGAATAAAATTTGACGGAAAGGTAAGTTATGTCATTTGTAATGTTTGGATGATCTCTATTATATAAGAATTATATAATAGAAATAAATAGGAATAGAAAGGCTTAAATGTATTATGGACGATGATTGGGGTTTTAACCAAAGCCTAAAGATATTGGTACGAATGAAAAGCGCGAGTAATGAATTAAATAAAGTACTGTGTAAAGTTTAATAGCTTCCGCGTAAATATCAAATGGAAAGATGAATCTTAGGGAGGCTCCAATACATCTGAAAGACAGAATTCCTGAGGCATAAAGTGATGAAATGCAAACTATGTGCATATAGTGGGTAAACGCAGCTTAGGCTGTGTCACATTTTATGAAAAAAAAAAAGGCAAAATTTGGGCACACTGCAAGAAACAAAAATGGGAATTACACCCAACACACCCTAGGTCAAGGGAAAGTGCATTACAAGTGCACTTGGCCTTCAATTCCAGTGCACTGCAATGCACCTTTCGACATTCAAGGGTGCGTGTCCCTATGTGCAAAATAAATTTAACCTAAGGGGCGCAAAATCCTAAAAAATTGCAATGAAATGAAACATAAACGCTACTAAAGGAAAGAGAAGGTTCATAGCTCCAACCTGGATCGAACGGCGAGGAAAATTGTCCACAGAATCTGTCGCAATCAACTATTGAAGTTTGGGGGCAAAAAACTGGTTCAGAGCTCCAAAATCCAAATGGTAACTTTCAAATGGTAAAAATGAATGGTAAAACTCTTTTAAATAGTAAATTGATTATTTAAAAATCATATTAAATGATGTGACTATGGTTTTTATTCATTTTTTTCTATGAAACAGGTTTTTTTAATCCATTTGATGTTGTTCTGAACGGTTTTTACAATTGATATATCAAATTAGATGTGCACACTTATTCAAGAATGATTTGACCACAAAGAATACTTTTATCCTTATTTTTCGAGCTTTGATAAAAATGAAAAAGGACTGGAAGCACACTTTTATCACTTTTTTGAGCTTCGATAACGGCGAAAAAGGAACCCTTGGAGTCTTCTTTTAGCTCTTTTCAAACTCCAATAATGTGAAAATATTGCCGAGCACTTGTCTTTTCGAGCTCATAAAAGTATGAAACGACATCTACTCAGTATAAGTTTAACCCTTTTCTGGACTAAGATAGATTATTTACGAAAAAGGAAAACCTTAGTCGAACATGACTAGGAGGTTCTCTCAGATATCATTTTACACTTTTTCAGATCTGAGCGACAAATTTATGAAAAAAGACTCATGGAGTTTTCTTTTGTCCTCTTTTTCAAACTCTCTAAATATGAAAAAGGACCAAGTTTTCAGTGTCGTTAGGCTCATTAAAACATAAAATAGCGATAGGCTTGTCAATCATGGCAAGAATCGAGTTTCATTTATCGCTAGACTTGTTAAATTATTAAATAGCGATGCATTCGCTCGAAGGGTTGAATTATAGATCAAACATATGTTATCCTCTTCAAGCTTGTTAAAAAATAAAGAGGTATTAGTCAACAAATGACTGGGGAAAATTTGGGAACGCGAACATAACACTTTATGGTAGCAGGTCGCTCTTGAACATGACACTTTTACTCCATCATCGTGACTTTTGGGTTGGGTAATCTTCTTGACAGTTCATTCATACCTATGGTTCATAATACCTTCACTTCAGTTTTGGGTCAATGCTGCCAACTCATCTCAATGTCGTCGATATGTTCAAGAGAAGTCATCCAGTGAATACTCATCCTTATGCAATACTCATAAACCTTCATTTTCATGACAGTCATCCCTGAACATTGTTATATCAAGTCACATTTTGTCTCTGAAATCAATAACTCTTGTTTTGCGATAAAGTGGCTTCCTGTCAACATCAGCTCATCATCCAGGAAGTTTACTTAGAAACATCATCTTCTAGTACCATGAGGCTTGTTACATCATCGACAAGTTTCTTGCTTCCGAACCTTTGACCAAAAGATTTTTTTTGGCGTTCGACATCAAATCATCTAGTCACACCTTACAAAGTGTAATGCAATACCTTGAGAACCATTAACATCAATGGTGGTTCTCTCACATTTGTTAACAACTCACATCATTGGTTGGTAATCAAACGATTTCTTTCCATGTTCGACTACAAATCATATATTCGAATGGATAGACTTGTACCCAAATGATCGAGTGAATGAGATAAGAAAACCCTGGATCTAATTTCATCCATCTTGGCTACGATTTCAAGATTGTTGTACACATCATCCGTACGATGGCTTTACATACAGATCGCCATTCAAACATGGGCCTATATCTATAGGCATGTCTGTATTGGGAAAAATTCCAACGTAGATGAATTTTTGAACTATGTACATGTTATTAGATGGTTTATGTGTTGAGCATGGGAATGCCTCCCTCAGCAATTCGTGATCAAGATGAAAATATCATGATGTATGTATTGTAAGATTGATGCAGGTCACCGCTCCACTTAAGTTCCAACTCATCACATTGTAAAGCATCTCATCCAAATATTATTATCATTTTGACTTCATGCTTTAGGGGCAGCTGTTATAGGTCAATTTGGGCATCATCCCCCATGACCTGGTCAAACTAGACATCATCCCTAGGACCAATGAAATAGGGTCTATCATTCCCTTACATTTCAGCTGCTATATTCCCTAAGAGAATAATAATTCATTCATGGCTTCTATTGTGAGATTTCCAAGGTTTGAAGTATATTTTATATCACTTATTGACTCACCAACGTAGCTTCTAAAGGGACTAACTGCGCTGCAATGCAAAATACTCCATTCAAGGGTGCATTGCAATGCACTTATCGACATTCAATATTGTGTTGGACACCTGGGAGCATAATTCTCATTGTTCCGGGAATCTCCACATGGCCAGTGCCTTCTAGAAAGTCCATATGTGTCAAACTTCGAATCCAAGTGTCCATCTAACTCCTCTGAACTTGGGAACATGTCTTTCTTGGAATGTCATTCATTGAGAAACTACCATCAGTTTCCCTATAAATTGAGCACTCATTCTAGTGCTAGGGAAGGAATACATTTGGTAAAGTTATGATGTTGGATTCTCATTTGAGAGAGTGAAAGTACTGATATGCTACTGGTATGATGTTGGATGTGATGAGGCTGGGATGAAGCTTGAGATGGTGGCAACAAATCGATCATTAGTTGTAACCTCCCCCTTGTTCTCTTTAATAAAGATTGTTGTTCATTTTCCCATATATATGTCTCTATTTCTTGTGCAATGGATTCTTGCATGATATATATATTTCATATCTAATCGATTTGATTGAGTAAGATAAGTAGATATTTGTATATTGCATGTTGTTTTTTGTTCTTTGTTTGTGTTTGCAGGAATCGATCTGGCGATTTGAGTTGGACTGAGAGAGACGACAACAACAACAGAAGGAGAAGGAGAAGTGATTTTATCACAATTAGGCTCTTTCACCATTCTGTATATTTTCTTATTTTAGATAAAGTGATAGTAATTCTTTCCTCTGTTGTTCTAAGTGACTAGCACCACACTTAGGGAATTTGGTTTATCCATAGATCACAATTCTGCACAACATAGAGGAAGGATCTCCTTCAGTTGCAGGAAGTTTAGTAAATGGATTCAAGATAATGTACAGAAAGAAAACTAAAAGGAGTCCTAAGACAGATTTAGGAGAAGAAAAGAAACAAAAAGATACCATAGTCATTAAAGAGCCACTCTCTTCTGCACAATTAGGTAGAAAAATCACAGAGTCCCCAGCAGCATCATCAATGTCACAAGGTCATCAGGACCCTAATTCAGGGAGATAAAGAGAAGAGAATTTTTTAAAAATACAAAGAGATAAAGCTCAAGAATGAGATCCTTAAAGGCAACACCTACACTCAATTCTGGAAACAAACTCCCAGTGCTCAAAGCATATTGCTATCAGATTTTGATTCAGAGAAGGGGAAAATGAAAATGGTATTCTTACAAGCTCAGATTCCACATCCATAGACAACTGCTGATTACAATAAAACCTCCTTTGAATTTTACACAAAGGAAATTCATCCCATCAATAAGATGGAAATGCATAATCAGACAAGAGAGCTGATTTTTTCTATGTTGACTAACACCTCTATGAATGCTTCAATGTTGCATCTGTCTCTCACAAATGTTCAATCTCAATTTAAGATTGAAAGGATTTCATCTTTGGCAAAGGACACTAGAATCAAGTCATTAGAAGATCTGGTCATAAAGATGGGATATGATCTAGTGAATTTCAAAGCAGCTGAAGAGTTAATCAAGAAGAAAAATGTCGATATTGTAGCACTTAGAAAGCAGGTAAAGATGTTACCAACTGAAGACCCACGGACAAAATAAATAAGAGAGTCAAAGAACCAGAAGGAAGAAATTCTCAAATTGGTCATGGAGCAGAATGTACAAATCATAAATATGGAGACAGAGATGGATAAATTGATTAAGGAGAAGGAAAAAAATACACAACTCGCCATGGTTCCTTTGGATGCAGTGCCCCTTACAACAATACCAACTATAGGAACTTCTACATCAACAACACCTCCAACCCATCCCATAGATGTTGCAAGCAAACTCACCAAAGCCATGGAAGATATGCCAATACAAACTGAAGAAACTAGGAAGTTGCAAGGACAGTGAAAGGCTTTACAAGAGCATAAGAACAGAAGTGAAGCATCACACATAGCTAAGGCACAAAGGTACCAAATATTGATGGAAAGGATACAAAAACTATGAAAAGAGACAGGCATGGGAAATTTGTTAGCCCAAGCAAAATAGAACATATGGTCAAACATCCTTAAGTCACTGAATGAGATTTGGCCTTCATTGCAAATCATTTCTGAACAAAATGAATTAATTTAGAAATCTAAAGAAGCAATTGTGCAGATCAAAGAACAATTGGGTGACAAACCCACTGATGCCACTGATATGATTAAATTTCTGAATTCTAAGAATAAATATGAGTTGGAGGAAATAGGAGTTGAAGATAGAACATAAACAATACCGGAAGTCAAGAAGGTTCTAACTAAAAAGAACCTTGTTCTTTAGCTGGAAGAAAAATGTCAAGGGCTGGGAATTGTTGTTAATAGGTTTTTCAACAGGATTGAAGTGCTGAACATTAAGGGCCTGTCAACTTTATATGTGATAAATGACAAATTTATCACCCTGGAGGACTACGACAAGAAATTGAGAGGTGTGGCTAAGGACAACTCAAAGTTTGCAGGTATACAAGGCATCATAATAGGGAAATATTTTCTGGAGGCACTGAAGAATAATGTAATCATACAGCATGAGGCACATCACATCTTTGTCATCAAGCCTAATTTTTCAAGGTACACTAAAGTAGATGAGATCTAGAGGAGGGTGACTAAATTGTCAATTCCGAATGAAAAAAGATGGGAGAAGCTGCATGAGTTACTAGATTGAGTAAGTATATTTTAAGTCATAGAAATAACAACGCATCAAGGACCAAATTGAAAACTCAACAACAACTTTCTTCAAATTAGGGCCACCTTTTGAACAATTCCAACTTACCCTATTAGTTTGTAATAGGAGATATAATTTGTTTTAGATTTACCTAGAATATATCCTGATCAATTATGACAGGTTTTTTGTAAATATTTGTATAAATACTTCAGTTTTTGAAGTATTGAGGGTTGATTTTTTCATTCTAGAAGCTATTGTTCTTATTCATTTGAAGGGTTGATCAATAATAAAATGGACATTCTTCACAAGATTCATGTGTTGGACTATTTGGTGATGTGTTTCTCTCACTGTTGTGATTTTTTCTTTGTTTCCATACTTATGTATTCTTAAATACAAATTACTTTACACAAAGTTGATGAACATAATTTGTTGAAACATACACTTTGATTCTCGTTGTGGGTAATTTAAATGTTTTCCTCTAATATCAAGTTAAAGAATTCTTAACTACTCTTTAGCTTCAATTGAATCTATTTCTTTTCTTCTATTAAATTTCATTTAAATCTAAAATATCCAATTAGTTCACCTACCTTGCCCTGTGAAACTCCTTTGAAAATCCGAGACAGACCCATGTTAGTTTGCAGACTCCATAGTCCAATGGAAGTTTAGGCATTAAATCAACCAAACAAAGTAAAACAAATCACAAACAATCAAACAAATAGTTGTGCATTAATAACTATCCTAAAACTATCAATACAACAAAGCTAAATCTGACAGAGAGATCCCTCTCTGTGTTTAGGAAGGCTAGATCCTAAAATCCAAAGTAGTTCTGTGGTTACCTCTGTGGTTTCTTCCACAACCTCGGAAATCACAGAGTGATAACATAGTGGCGACCATACTAGGGAAGAATGGTTTCATCTTCCCCAGGAAAGATTATCAAGTTCCAGATCTGATTACTAGTGGTGGACAGTGATTAGACACAAGAAGGCCAAATTATTCACCTGGTGACTCCATGTTCAAAGTATCCAGAGCTTCAAAGTTTTCAGGGTGACTCCATTGTTAAAGAATCCAGATTTTAGAGAATTCATGGTGACTCCACTACATGTTGATGAGATTTCTTGCTGAACAATATGACAGGGTATATGGAAAACCCTATATCTGGTAAAGTTTTAAAAGAATTCAGGACAAGTTAGCATATTTTCAAATTGATGAAGTTTTTTCAACGGCCGTGTTTCATTGTTTGAAATCGAGCAAATTTTCTCCTAAAGGTAAAAAAAAATTTCTTGAGTTAATTGTTGAAAGATTTGAGAAGGGTATTGAACTTTTGGATTTTCAGATCCAGTCATATAATTTCCAAGATCCAAAATAATTCATGGAAAATCTTCCTTCTCCAAAACAAGAGGAGATTGTGTTGCCTTTTGATTTGCAGATTGATGAGAATAATGTTTTCGAGTACAAGACTGAAACTGTAGTGGTGGAATCAGGGCTTAACATTGAGGATACAACTGATGAAATCATCCATGATTGACTAGTCATTGAAGGCATGAAAGGAAAACAAATAAATCATGCTTTTATTGATCCTATTGCAGGCTATATGGAGGTTCTTTTCAGCGTAAGTGTTCAACCATGTTTTCACTATAAGGACCAGATCATCAGAAATTGCTATTACATGCTACAAATTTGATTTTGTGGAAAAATAGTCAAGTTTTCCTTTTGATTATGCTAATAAGCAGTCAAGAAGTCCACTTGTTTCAGCACCTACTTGACTTTGATTGGCATTTTTGTATTATTTGATTCAACATGATTTTCAGCAGTATAGGTTAGGTAGCAATGTGCAAATAAGCTTAGTGCTTTCCAAGCATTCTTTCCGTTAGTGTCTTAATTTTCAGTAATCAAATGTACTCTTTCATATTTGCTTAGTAGTATTCCTAGGTCAAAATTTCATGTTTCAATTCAGTTTTCAAATAAAATTTTGATTCACTAAATATGTCTAGGTCTAAAATGCTACTCCCTTCACTCCATTCATGATCATAATCATTTTAGAGGTCAATGTCATCCATTTATCATCTAGGGTCTGAGGCCATTTTCACCACACCTTCATCTAGGTCAGAGTCTAGGTCTCATTTTTTTTGCCACCATAAGAGTCAATTTCTGTCATGAAAGAAGGCAAATAGAATTTCATTTTCAACATACAAGCCATTTGCGTAGGGATGTAGCAAATATATGGAAATAAGTAAATAGATCCTCTCTTCTCACCATCATACTCCATAGCTGCCAAGGGTTGAAGAAAAACAAGCAAATTTGTGCCCATTTCCTCCTACGTTACGCCTTTGGTGTGCTGCGTAGGTGTTGCGCTACGTTTCTATAATGCACTACGCTTTTGGTGTTTCAACTCAAAATCGGTCATCCAAGCTTCAAAACACTTGCACAAGGGTTCACTCATCGCCTAAATGGTAAGGGGACACCATCCTATCTCTCTCAAGTCAAATTTCATCAGCAAATGAGTGGTTTCTTTCATTAGGTCATCCCCACTACGTTTTTGGTGTTTTTCATATTTTGCTTGTTTTAGCTGATAAAAAACTACTCTAAACATTCACAACCTTCATAGAACATCCATACGTCATACCTTAACACATCTATCACTCATAACCTTATTTTCCATCAATTTCATCAAAACCGTAATTTTCACTACATTTTGGCAGAAAAATAGGAAATCCTTATGTTTTGACCTTTTGGGCACCTTCCTCATGACCATTTCCAAAAATTTCACTTGAATCCTATTGAAAACTCATCACCCTACCTCCTCAATTTTTTAGGGATTTTTCCCCAGCTTCCTTCCACCCTATTTATGTCCCTAAAAACACCTTACCACCATCCCTTGTTTTTTTAATTCTACACCTTCCTCTACCCATCTCATCCAAATAGGGTTTTATCTTGATTGAAAAAAAATATGGAGGGAGAAAAAAAGATCCATAAGGAAGGTCATCATTCCAGTTTTGAGCCAACTCAGACTCATTGTATCATTTTCAAAGTTTTGTGATCAAGTTAGGGTTTACATTGCACACAGGGACAATTTTGCTTCAAAATCTGTTTCTAAAGTAATGGAGATGAAGTTTAAAAATGTGAAAGAGGTTTTTGTCAATAATAGGCCAAAGAAAAAAAAAAACCTTCAGTTTATGTACATGTGTTATGGTTTGAGATAAATGCTGAAAATATAGTTGCTCCAAGTCATTTTCTGCACTTTTGGATAAGTTGTCTTCAAATACATTTTTAAGGGTTTTGGAGCAGGGTTTTGCAATGCTTGATGACTAAATTTTGTAGCAGACATACTAAGCTTTCTAACCATACCACTTGCAACCAAAAAATCCTCTGGGAAGGCCTCCAAACCCCCTCTCAAATTAGTGCAACGCTTCTTCTGATAGTGCGCTACGTTTCTGCAAATTTTTAGTGATGAACTTTAAACTTGGATTTTGAGAAAATGGGAAAGTATTTTGGAAAAATGGAGGAGTTTTTTGTTCATAGCATACCAAAGAAAAAAAACCTCTCTGATGTTTTCAAAAAAGTTATGGTTAAAGAGATATTGATCCATCTTTGAGCCCTATTTTTGCAGGAATTTTTTGGAAAATCTGAAAAAAATGGTCATTGCAGAAGCGTCGCATAGCGGCATGACGCTTTTTCTCAGAGCATCTAAATGAAGAAAAAACTTATATGGTTGGATGGATTTTATCTTCTACATCACATATATGACCTCAGGTTTGCATGTCACCCTCCCATTTTGAAGAAAAATCCAAAAAACATCACTTTTTTCATGCTTCTGCCACCTATTTTGCCTCTGCACGGTGCTTCTAGAGTAAGGCTGGGAGAATAAGTTTTTGAAGGCCTTCCACGGGGTATTTTCTCAGTTTTAGGGATGGAATGGAAAGAGGACACACAGGGCTACATATCCTAACATATTTTCAAATGGGTTCCTAAAATTTAGTCAAAATCAGCTCCAAAGTGGCGCGGCGCTTCTGTCATTGGATTCTTTTGGATAGTTGTCACGCCACAAAAACTCCAAAATTCAAGGTTTAGTTGTCCCGTGAGCTGTATTTTGGTAGGAGATTTTGTTTTTGCCTCTCTTTATGGAGGAATAATTTAATTAATGAAGGAGACACACACTCCTAGTTATTAGCTAAATTTGAGGGAATGGTTTCTAACTTCCAGAGAAACTAGGAAATGACTCATAGGGTGCATTTATTAAGTGTTTTGGATCAGATTTCGACCCAATGAGGTGTCATCACTTCTATTTTCTATATTTACTCCAAAATTAAGCCTTTTTAGAGGTTGGATAGTTGTTATTTGCAGTGGAGCTATTGTAGAAATTCTTTTTTCAGTGAAATCAAAGGATGTTGCAGTTATACTCTTGAGATTCTAGTGGTATGATTTTAAGAATTGTTTCTTCTCTTTCTTCATCAAGTTAAATGTTATGTTACCTTTTTCATCACATGCATGCTTGTTAATCTTATGAGTTTATAAAAATAAATCATTACCTTCTATGCTATGCTTTGTAAGGTTTTCATGGATGTGTTTACTCTTCTGATGAATGAATTCATTTAAATGCTCATTCTGACTCCTTCTCTTTCAAAACCCTATACACAATGAAAAATTAATCATGCTTCTAAGATTACCTACCTGGAATCACCCTTACCTATGCAATCTAGCCTTTGAAACCTGACTTAAACCCTAGACCTAGTTTCCTAACTGTCATTCCTATCGAGCAAAACTCCAAACAAACAAAAACCCTAATCTACTAAGCATCATAACTAGCCTAAGATCAATACATTCAACCATCTCATTGGATGTAAAATGACATTAAGAGAGCCCTCTCTGGTTGTGGCAGGGCTAGCTCCCTGACCTAAAGGTTGGTTTGTGGTTACCTTCCTTCAACTCCATTCTCAGCCTTGGGAAATAGGGGGGAGTGATAACACTTTCCAGTTTCAGTTTCAGATTGCATTTCAGATTTCAATTCAGTGTGTTTCATATTTCAGTTTGCAGAAAGGTTTTTATTTTAGTTTGAGATTTTCAATCACAGATATTTTATGGCAGAGCATGTTGGAGGCTTGGGATCAGCCCAATGGATCACGCTACTAGTCTACGGTGTTCTTGGCACCTCACAGGGAGGATGCCATACCCATCGGACCCTATGTTAGGGTCCTATAATTTTTTTTAGGGTCACTTGATTATTGTTGATGATTATTGTATTTCAGATGTCGTAAATAGTATTCCATGTTGTAAATTATTTCCAAAAAAAGGTCAAAATCTTAAGAAAAATAAAAAATATGCTCGCAAGTTGAAATGCAGCATTAGAGGATAATTAAGTATGTTTACATTAAATTAATCACATCATTTAAATGTGATTAAATAAATTGTAATAAGGCTTTGGTACTATAGTTTTGATTTTATTATAGAGTTTAAAGTGACAAAAAAGGGCATTTGTCATATAGTGTTAAGCTATGCGCTCCAATCAACGGCTCGATCATCACCAGCTTACATCAACGACTCATAAGGCTTTTCGGTCCCCCTGCCCATCCTAGATTTATTGGCGGAGGGGGGGGGGGGGGGGTCTAAAAAGGTGTTTCCTCCCCACCGGTCCCACCTAACGAGCCACCTCAATTATTTCGCATCTTGCCCTCTCAATACCATATCCCCCCCCCCCCCCCCGAAAACTACCTAACCCTCTCCTTCCCGCCAACGTCTATTTACCCTCGTCATGTCGTTTCCCCGCTACGTCTATTTACCCTTGTCACGTCATTTCCACACTAACACGTCAGCTATTTCCTCCAACCATATGCCTCCACGTTATCTCCCACCTCCACGTCATATGTTCATTTCATGGTCAGTTAAAACTATGTTTTTTCCTATACAACACATCAATTTAAAGCATGGTTTACAAACATTAATTGAGAACGAATTTTCATAAAATAAAAGTGGTTTTTCTTGATAACATCCTAATTTACAAAACCTCTCTCAGTTTTATAACAACTATTATGGTTTGGGAGACTCGGAGGAATTTTTCAGACATATTTTCCCAAATTTTCTTGTTTTTAGTCAGTATTTTCAAATTCGGGTTTAGCGCAGTTGGAAATGAATTTTCAAAAAATGAAAGAGGTTTTCGATTCTAAAATTAGTATCCTGAAAACCTATCTCAGTTTTCCAATAGCTATTATGGTTTGGGATATTAGAATGAATCTTTGAAGACATATTTTTCAGATTTTTTGTTGTTTTAGTCATCTTTTTGAAATTTGTTTTGTGCCCAAACAAAGATGAATTGGGAAACTAGAGGAGGGTTTTTTCCCTAAGATTCCAAAATAAAAAATCCTATCTCAATTTTCATACAGGTATCTGGGATGGGGAGATCCACTCTCATCATTTCAACCTATTTTTGACTGTGCAAAGTCTTGATTTAGACATATTTTTGCAGAGAATATTGTAAATAGTTGGAGCAGAATTTTGGGAAAATAAGAGAGGTTTATCCCAAAAACATATTCATCTACAATAACCTCTTTCAATTTTTACACATATATGTCGGATTGAGATATTCAAAGGGATAGCTGGACCATATTTTTCATAATTTCGTGAGGAAAAAGCTCATAGACAATTAGTGATTTGGAAGCCAACTCATCAAGTAAGAGTTGGTATAAAATTTGAATTTGTCTTCTTTGTCACAAAAAATCCACAAATATAGTGCCAAGTAGATTCATTAGTTTTGAATGTCCTATATTTCAGTTCTATTTGTGTAAAACAATTTGAGATATTTGTAATAAATCTTGATATTTTTTCAAGATATTTTAGTTTAGAATTTGTATAAATACTTCATAATTTGAAGTAATAGATGTTGGTACTTGTAATGAGAAAGTCTCCCATTCATTGTAAAACTATTCAATGAGTTAAAGTTACCTTTTGCAATAATACAAGACAATTTGTTTCAGGATTCATGTGTTGGACTATTTGGTGATGTGTTTCTCTCACTGTCAATGTGTCTATTTCTTTGTTTCCATACTTATGTGTTCTTAAATCTGAATTACTTTACAGAAAGTTAATGAACATAATTTGTTGAAACATACACTCTGATTCTGGTTGTGGTAATTTAGATGTTTTCCTCTAATATCAAGTTAAAGTATTCTTAACTGCTCTTTGGCTTTAATTGAATCTATTTATTTTCTTCTATTACACTTCATTTAAATCGAAAAGCTCCAGTTAGTTCAGCTACCTTGCCTTGTTTCACTTAAGCTTGATACTTCTGCAAATTGATCACCCCAAGCCTCTTTGACTCCATTTCCCAATGGCCTTCCCTTGTTGTTCCAACCAAATCATTTCAAAAACCAAACTCTGAACTTTTATAACTGGCCTAAAATTCCCATAAAAAAACTTAAATCTGACATAGAGACCCCTCTTTGAGTTTAGGAGGGCTAGATCCTAACTCCAAAGTGGTTTTGTGGTTACCTCTGGGTTTCCCTCACAACCTTGGGAAATTACAAAGTGATAACATCATCCACCATCCATCACATAATCTTTAAGAGAAAATTCCAAGGTTCAAGCAGTGGAAGATCACATTGAGCATCAACAACAAGTTCTCCAACTCTTAAAGGATAACCTCACTTTGGCGCAAAATTGAATGAAACAACAGGAAGATCAAAATCACAATGAAAGAAGTTTTGATGTAGGCGACTGGGTATTTTTACGGCTACAAGCATACAAACAAATGTCCCTCAAGCAAGCTAAGAAGGATAATAAATTATCACAAAAATATTATGGTCCTTACAAGGTGTTGCAAAATATTGGTACTATGGCATACAAATTGGAGCTTCCTACATCTTCTTGAGTGCACCCAGTTTTCCATGTTTCATGCTTAAAGAAGGTTATAGGTGACAAGCTCCCAGTTCAAATAATATTTCCATAACTTGACGAAGAAGGAAAAATCATATTGGAACCTGGAGCAGTCACAGAAAAAAGAACTTGATAGCTATAAAGTCGATCAATTTCAAAGTGTCTATTCAAGTGGAAGAACTTATCCGCTAAAGATTCGACATGGGAGGATGAGAATTTTATACAGAAGCATCCAAAAATACTCAAGCGTCAAGGACAACAAATTTTTGAAGGAGAGGGGCATGCTAGGTCCTTATAATACTAGTGTATCCCCTTATTTTTATTTTAGTATAACCCCCTTATTGTTATTGATGTGCCCATGTAGTCCCCATATTGTTATTATTGTGCCCCATAGAAGCCCACTATTGTTATTGTTGTGCCCTTACATTGTTATTGTTATGTCGGCTAGGATTATATTGTGACCCATTGGACTCCTATATATAGAAAGGAGGTTTTTTCATTTGTATCATCTAAGAATTGTTCATTTATGTAATGTAAATGAGGTTTCCCCCTCAAAGAGGTTGATTTCTAAGTCGTTGATCTATATTTTCTTCAATTTTGTGAGCTAGTTGCATAAGAAATTGAATATCTCATCCAAGCTGATTATGATGCACGTGTTCTACCACATGGCTCCTCAGGGTCATTTCTAGGAAGATTAGAAAGTAATATGATGACTGCGATCCTTACCTCTTATATAGAAAGTGGTATCTCACCCATGGGATGGTTGTGATCCTTGCTTGGAAAGTTGTATCTTGCTTATTTCTCAATGAGATGGCGTGGGGCGAGAGTGTCCAATAAGACCTTCCCCACTATCATATACATGAGGTGAGAGTGTCTAATAGGAACTTCCTCATTGTCATTAGATTCTGGATTTAGATGTGCTCCCTGATGTGGTTCTAGGTTGAGCAGGGCTCCTTGATGATAAGCTCTTTGATGTTTCTCGGATAGTAGCATTGGGATCCCTGCTAACAATGATTCTGAGTGGTAGCAATGGCTCCCCGATGAATAGAGGGTGGTAGCTTGGATTGCCGTCCGAGGTCAAATTCTTCTTCTTTTAAATTCGAGAATGTTCAACATATGAGCAAATACAATCAAGAGATAAGAATGGATAAGCATAGATGAGCCAAGATGAGTAGGGATGTCATTTGATGTCAAGATACTTGAGATTGGACATGATTTGATGAAAATATACTTGTGCTGATTACGCGATGCAGTTGGAATTTCTCCCTAGCTTAGAGGGAGTGTTAATTTGGTAGCTTAGTGGCAAATTCCAACCATGGGACTAGATTCCTCTTTTCGGGAGGACTAATTTTGACTTTTTAAGCACTTGATTTGGACACGAAAAAGGGTATTTTTTGAATTGAAGCCCACATGCGCACAAAAGGACATGTCGACTTAAAAGAGAAACTGGACACCCTAGGATGGCTATAAATACAATTAAAGTGACCCTCATTTGGACATAATTATGATCATTCTTCTTTCTTTGGGTTTGGCTCCCGCGGGTCTAAGGCAATTCATGAAGATTGGCTCGCACAAGTCTGAAATTGCAGGGTCTGAAGATCACACATGTGATCTAGGGTTTTTGGTTCCTGACCACAGGTATACTATAGGGGAATTTTTTTTTGTAACCACAAACATGCAAACCTATGTGTGTGATTGAAGGTTTCAGTCACGCACACAACACTCTCTCTGTGCGGTCGAGACCTAGGGTTTGAATTTTACAATTGATCGTAGATTTCGTCATTTGACTGCAAAGTTCAACAGTTGATCACAGGATTTTGAATTAGGATTTTTTTTTATTAGCATTGTTTTTTTTTTCTTCTAAATATCGCTACTTCTATTATAAAATACAAATCATGGATATACATTAGTCATCCTTCGGAATTGCTGCATTGGCCATTTCTAGCGGGAAATAGTAAGTTGAAAATTTCAAAAGAGGGGCCACCCTAGAAGGGGAAACCAACCCAAGAAACTTGTCCATGTATCAAAGAAAATGCTACCCTTATAGGGAAACCAACTTTAAACATCATTATGCAGTGCGTAAAAAAAGTCATGAGAACTAAACCATAACTAGATCATAGCATAGAGAAGAGAAAAGTGAGAAAGGTTAATTTGGCAGCTTCTTATCATCCTGCAATGACGGTTGAGGTGGCTCTTCCTCGATGCGGAACCTGTAATCGAAGATGTCTTCCTCAAGCTTGGACAATTGGGCGTTCAACGATGGAGAGGAGGTTGAGTAGGCACCTATCTTAGAATCCTTGTCGTCGTCATCAGAGCTACAATTTCCATCACTGTTCAAGGGTCCTTGGCTAACTTAACCGGCAGAGCCACCATTTTGTGTGGAAGATTGAGGGAGGTAGGAGACATGGTGGATTTACGCATTCCTTTCCTATAGCGAGAGCCAAAGTGCTCAATAGAGGCTTCAGGAAGGTGCAAGGACAAATGAGTGAAGAGGCTGTGAGGATCCAGGACCTCAGGTGCAACCAGATTTAGAGACAAGTTCATAATTCTATCGCCCATGGCGTGAATAGGAGGATGGGAAGGGAGGCTACAACCACCACCTCTGTGACACCGCATGTGGTGGCGACGAGGCATGGCTGAAGCAGAGCTGCAAGAATGCGAAGGAGGCGGAGGAGGAGGACAGGCTTCATGACAGACAGGCGTTCAGGCTAAGGGATGATGGAGGGCCTCGACCGGAGCACAAATGGTGCAAGAGGAGACATAACCGAGATTGAGAATGACAGAGAGGCCAAAGGAGAATGTCGAAGATACAACTCCATTATCCATATATGGCTGCGAGAGGAGTAAAGGCGCAGATGGAGGAATGAATACACAAAGGACGACGTTAATGCTCACTAGGTGCAGACAGGACACGGTAGATAGTTCAAGGGTGGTGGTGTTAATATCATCCATGCCCCAGATTTTATTAACCACACCGAGGCCATGTTCCTCCTCGTGATGAGGACGGTTGCCCGACGATGGCGCGGCCAGGTGGCTGCTGGTTGGATCACTTATGAGCACTCGCATCCAGGGTTTATTATTAGCATTATTGTGTTCATCTCATGGATGTTGTTTACCTAATTTTGCTGGATATGATTATGGTTGAAGATATGGATCATTGTACTCTCTTTTGTTGAATCATTCATTGACAATCTAATAAGAAGAAGAATTTGAAAGGGTTTTACCCATAGTGGGTTTTTCCTTGGTCTCCGACCAATCCTGGTGTTTCTATGTGTGAATGCTTTTCTTATATTGTCCCTTTGTGTTTCACTGTATTGGTGATGATATTGTTCTTTATATATAGTTGCATATGTTGCTAAATAATGATATGATGCTATGGGGTGAATTTAATATGTAAGCAATAAAATTCAATTATCAAAGTAAAGAACAATATAGCCCTAAGAAAATTTAACACTACCTATTATCGATAAGCCTTGGAAGACAATATCCATAGATTTTATGTCGTTATTCCCTCATCTAATCATGGTAATGATTGTGGTTTTGTGCTTGTTGATCGATTCTTTACGATGGAAAGTTTTGTCCTACAAGAAGAGTGTCAAAACTAAACCACTTCTAAGCTCTTCTTTAAGCATGTTTAGGTTCATTTCAAGTTTCCAAAGAGCATTGTTTTTTTGAGAAGGGATAGTAGGTTACTAAGTATCTTTTCCTCTAGCCTTTGGTCCATGATGGAAACCAAACTAACCTAACTAATTTCCTTACATTCCTACACTAATGGATAGAAATAGGTAGTTAACAAGAAGATTGTACATATTCATACAATGTACAAATCCAAGTATCCATGTACATGAGATTAAATCCTTATATTCAACACAAAAATGACAAAACTATTTGCATAGCCATTGCCCATGATGGTCCTTTTGAGGTGTGCTTTATGTTCCAAACACTAGCCCCATTTATGTAGCTTTTAATATTACACTAGCACATGAAGAGTCCTCCCATCCTTAGAGTGAGGTAGAAAATAAAAAACAAATTTTTTGAATGGATTCAACACATCCAACAATAATTTCATAATATTCTATAGAAAGCTATCACCACGTACAAGTAGAGATATAACCAACATCAAGTTCCACACAACTTTCAAGTTGATGAAAAAGGTTTAGTTGCACTTATAAAACTAGAAATTCATAGGCCCTTAGAGTAATTTTGTATCACTTTGATATGAGCCATACATTGTGGCCATGTGGTGGGTGATAATGCTTTTCAATTAAGTCTTCCACCCTTCCTTGTCTTACATGTGGTCTTTAATGTTTAGTTGCTTTGACCATAGTTTTTCCCTTGTTGGACATCTCAAAGGTGATAGAGGACTTAGCCCCTACATAGCTTTACCTTGATTTCATTGGGCATGATATAAGTGACTGAGTCGTGGACACGAAGATGGAGAGCATTTATTGCATAATGTAAAACTCAACAATGTTTCCAAAGCATGAAAATATTTTCAGTAGGACAAGTGGTTTACCAAGTATGGGATTTAGCAAACGTTTTCCATTTGATGTAGGAACTTGACATAATGGGAACTATTGCCTCCTAAGGTGGGTAATTGATTTAGGTGACCATCATCTCTAAAATCCTCTTGAATCTTTGTTAATTTTATAACAATTTCACAAGTCCCGAGTTTTCAGTGCATTTTTTTGAACTCTTCTTTTGCATTTTTTGTTATTTTGATAGCACCAAACACGTAGAGCTCAAAATTATCGTTGTAATGATCCAAAGAATGCCCAAAATGGATTTTGTTGATGAAAGTCATGGTTTGGGAAGTCAACATATGAATTAAGGTCCTCATGCCTTGTTTTCCTTCTGCCACCTTAGTACCTAGGGTTAGGGTACTTTGGAATTATGATAAAATGTATTTTTAGTCTCTTGTTATGTTTTTTTTTTGGGTGAATGAGCATAAACATCACATCTCTTCTCAAAGATAACCTACCACCATTCTAGCCATTTTGTTTTCCTATGTACATTGTAGTGTTCTTCACCATTTTATTCATAACTAGAATTTGGTTTTCACAACAATATTCTACTTAATATTGTATCTTACATTCTTTTCACAATATTGTGTTCTTTCATTTCATTCTCAATTCAATTTAGACATTCCAACTCAAAAGGAGCTTTACCAATCTGTCTTTCAAGAATTTTGACTTTGGTTAAAATAACTCTTAGGTGAAATGACATTTTATTGAAGATATATTGTATTAACTTATTGTCATGTTAAGGATATTGGTTCACCCAAATTTGACTATATTTCCATCATCCTCCTTGTCAAATTATATGATCCATCTTCATGGATTACTCTCAATATAATAAAAGAATCCTTTAATATTTAATCTTATTATATATAATGCTTTTATTTATATTTGATAGTTTTTAAGATATATAAGTTTCCACATATTTTTATATTTTAAATCACTATATATTTAACCTTTTCTTTTTTGGAGTGACAATTATGATTATGATTAAGGCAGGATTCATGAAATTTTCAAAAGTTTTGTAATAGAGGTTATGTAATATAATAGATGTTGTTATTATATATATATAACCTTTGAAAATTTCATGAATCCCTTCGGCGTTAATCATCATAATTGTCACTCCAAAGTTTCAAATAAACAACGTGCATAATGTGAACAGGGGAGCATATACATTCCTTAAATTGATTAGTAATCTCTAAATCAACCATGATTTTCATGTATTCTTAATTCCACTTCTTATGATCTTGAAATTTGATATCTGAACAAGAAAAATAGAGTTAAGGTCCTATTTATTACTTCCAAACCACAGCTCGTTATTTGTTTGACCTTGCTAGTACAATTCCACGCCATTGGCTGCGCACCAAATTATTGAGTCATTGCGCGCTGATGAGATACAATAAAACATTTATGAGCATATTATATTAAATTAAAATTAGGAATATATCTTAGTCATATCTCGTTAATATTCACCTATATATATATAGATGGATGCTGATAACGTGTAAACGTGGCAAAATCCCATTGCCAAAAAAGTATCAATATACTTAGTGAGGTGAAGAGCAAACCAAGGAACACTTGGAGAAATGGAAGCAGTGGGAGTGTGCAGATATATGGCAGTGCAGGCTTCACCCTGCCACTTGGATCGTGTGAGACGTAATACCACTTTCGCCATGGCCACCCAAAAGACGGTGGGAGGCACCCGGCAGGTTTCTCTTTTCTCTTCATTTTCTTATTAATTTTTATTGGGTATGTTCCTTAACACATGCTAGAGATATATACAATGAATATTGTGCAAGTAACATCATAAAAGATGCAATGGCTGTATTATGAATTAGTTGCACACCATTGTTTGTATGCATTTAGCTTATTTACAAACCAGGCTATTGGAAGGTGTCGCTCCTGTAATTCTTTCTGTTCTACCTAATCAGAGGTCATTGACATTTATATATGTGCGTATGTGTTTTGGGTATTATGTGAGAACCCAACTACTATTAATTAGAAATGTGTTTTCCTTTACATTGCAATTTATTGTAAAATAATAATGGTAGAAATAGCTGAAATGTGTTTTTCTTTACATTGCAACTTATTGTAAAATAATAATGGTAGAAATAGCTGTGTTGTTACCATAGATGAAAAATCAAGTCCCAATTGAATTTGGTGGTTTAAAGAGTGAGGTTACAATGAACCAACTCCTATATAAATGGGACTTGCTTAAATTCAAAGATACGATCTCATGGGTTTTTACTGTTCCCCTACTGGTAGAAGGTGCTGTGTAGGATGCTCCAAATCATCCCAATTTGCCTTGTTATAGAGACTGCCTGTGAACCTTCCAAGCAATTCCATCAAGTTGAGTCACAAGTGAGTTGGGATATTGAGTTTACGCCTATTCATAGTCATTGGAGAGAAAGTATGCGCACAATAGGTGCAGAGTTATATTTTTGCCAAGTCTACCAGTTCAAAATAAATATAGGCATGTGGATTCAAATCCAATATTCTATACGGGGAAGTGCATATAGCTTATAGTTCTGCAATTGAACTTGCAACCCCCAAACCCTACTGCTAAATTATTTTTGCAGTTTTTTGGTTGTATTGGCATTTAGTGTCTTGCAATTTAAATTGACTAGTAGAATATTTTTGGTTGTTTGTATTAAATAATGGAAATGTACATTTAGAATAATTTGACCATTAATGACCTTAAGGCTTAATGATATAGGGAAATGTGTTTGGGTATACAGAAGTAGTGCCCAAGCTATATGTGCAACATACTTACTGTAGTTTTCATTTTGTTAGCAAGGATGTGATTGTGCTAGGGTATTTGTTCGGAGTCAATGTTGCACATATCTCGTGGAATGCTGAAGTTCCCCTTTTACATAAAATCACTGGAGTGTATTACAAAGGTAGGGAGTGTGGTCTGAAATTACCAGGCAAACAGACAATGGTAATATTAAAATAAGTGAAATTTGTAAGATTTTGACGAAATTGGATCACTTATTTAGGATGCTTAAACAGTAATTCTGAATTATCATTAATATGAAGAAAATTTTAAAATTTTCTAAACATTATTTAGTAAAAGGAAAAGTGTCAACCCTATGGGCATTTACCTGGGAGAGAAATAGTGAGCAGTGGCATCAAACCCCGGGATGGGTTTGGCATGTATTTCTCCTTAGCTGGAAAGAATATTCGATCCTTGAGCCATTACAGAGATGCATGGGAAGCATGCGAAAGTGTTTGAATATTGGATATTGAAAATGGAACACCTGATTCCAGTATTAACTACAAAAAATGGATATTAAATGTTGAACTTGATTGAACGCTGTACCAGCTTAGTAACTGACAACTGATATGACCAAATAAGGTGCTAAATTGGAAATAGAGTCAACTGGTGAGGTGGAAACAGACGCAACTCGAGAAGGCTGCTAAATTGCAATTGATGTTGGTGTAGTTGATCAAAATTCATAATAGAACATGGTGCAAGAATTTATTGACAATGTGTATATTTATTCTCAACGACTGACAGTCATAACGGGTTGAGAATCCTTGAAGCACTTTGTTATATTAAATTGACTATATGTGCTTCAGAAGTTGATTGTTATGGTTACATATACTTACAAGAACGTATTTGTTTATGATCCAAAAAATGAAATATAGATGCATTATAACGGTAAACTGTCAAGACTGAATTTTTGACCGTCTGAGCCTCTTATGAGATGTTGGGTATGTCAAAGGATCTTATTAATAAGAGGTGAAGGCAGTATACTGGGTTGAAATGGGTCAAGGATAAAATATTAGTTATTGCACTTGGAGGAGCAAAGGCTTCGATTCTTCCATAGTTTTATGGAACAAGATATCATGTTGATAAAAGTGTTATCCATAGGCATGGCCATATATCATCTGAGAAAGTGGATATGATTATGTTAGATGATTGTCTGAAAATAGAGAATAAATTTAATAATAATGTCAATGTATGATTTAAGTGATCAATGTGGTTTGTATGTATATGCATTTGTCAACTATTAAGAGGGGAGTTTGTAATGTCTTTGAAATAAGTTTAAAATGAATATATGCAAAGGCAGTCATCTAAACATTACTACATACTACAAAGTACCAGACAACTCAGCTAAGAATAAGTAGAGCTAGATGTTAGTAATTAGAGTAAAATGTTGGAGGTCTAGGTATACTCAAAATGAAATTCTTTCACATTACATTGAGTGGAAAATTGATGATGCGGTGGATTAATGGTCAATCAGCTTTTTGCGCTAGTATATAGAAGGAAAAGTATACTTTCGATATCTCATGGAATGATTCTCTAAGGCGGAATTCTTTCCTTAAAGTGCCATACATATGAAACAACGCAAAACTAGGGATGCGAATAATTCAAGAACATAGCTTCTGGGAATTTTGGGATGGGGTATCAACCCTTTCTGGGGGTGATGCCTAGGAACAATTTTCTCCTCTCAAATTGTCTCAGGATCTTCATTTAGCAAAACGGCAAAACGACATATGGAAAGGCAGATACAGCCATGTGAACCATTACTGTGATGCTAATATTTAGGGGGAGAAGAGAAGGGTAAACATTGAGTTTGGACTCTGGAGTTCCACTGATTCGTGGCTTCCTGGGTTGTCAGAGGACACTAAGCCAAATTATGGGAAGAACTATAAAAGAGGATTAATACAAGCAAAGAAGGGGAGGATAAAATTATATGGGATGATCAGAGATCTGGAGAGCTTACGGTCAAGATGGCATATTCTAAACATATTGTGTGGAAAAAATAGGGAACTAAAGATATGATCTAGGGAAAGATTTGGCATCCAGACTTATGCCCAAAAGTTTCAGCTTTCTTATGGCTCTTTGCTCACAAAAGGAACTTAACTTGTGACAATCTTTGTAAACAGGGTATTGTTGGACATTCTTGTTGTCTTACGTGTTCAGTTTTATAAAGATGAAGAATTCATCGACTGCCTTATTAGGATGCGTGGTAGCTTATCGGTGTTGGAAGATGGCACACATTAAAATGCATAGTTGCTGCCCAGACCAGACAATTATTAGATTATTTCTTAGGCAATGGCTGAAGGGAATTTCAAATCTAACATAGGAGGTAGAATATGGGCAACAATCCCGAGAATGATAACATGGAATCTATGGATATAATGCAATGCTTGAGCTTTCCAAGTTAAACATAAATATCTGGAACAAATTCTCTGTAAAATCCATTGGAATGTCAGTGGAACTATATTAGCAAAAGAGTGGCAGAGAAGGATTTAGTAGGGGCTTCAGAAGAACTGGGGGAAATTCAAATCTGGGGCATTAGCATTCAACTTTTGAACCAACAAGTCGTCAGTCCACCATTCAAGAAATTCATTCACAGCAATGGATCTTTTTGATGTTGCTTCTCAAGGAAACTCAGTTGTCCTGGAATCGGTGGAATTATAAACAACTGGAAAGGCCTAGGAATTGCCTATTATGCATAAATTATAAGGGAAACCACAAAAAATTATGCCAAAACAATGGTGTTGTGGAAGCGTCTCGTTAAACCAATCGATATGGGAGTGACATTTGTGCTGATTGATTGAGACTCAAAATTAATAATTGAGAAAGTAAACACTGCTGCTAATGATTCGGTTTTATCAAATCATCATCAAACTGGATACTATTGAGACGATAGTAATAAGATTCCACTGCATTGGTCTTTACTGTATGGAATTTTTGCAGAATTACGAAGTTCGGTAAATTTTCCGTATAGTATGCATGTGGTACAGTCAATCTACTTTTCAATGTCTTTGATATCTGTCAACCTATAAGCTCCCAACAAATGGCCCAAAAACCTTGAAAAAATAAAAATAATAAATTACATTGCAAAATTTTCAAGGAATGAGTTTTCGTTTCTGGTTTATTAAGTGTTGCTAAGATTCAAATTCTTCTAAAATATGGAATAAGATGCATATTTTCATATCTATGAGATGTATACTTCCATATTGGAGCTGTTCTAGATTTGTACTTTTACGTACTGTTTGGGTACTGAATCACATTCAAATATGTGTTTATATTCAAATCTTCTACTATGATAGAAACCGATGGAAGATGCTTGCAAAGTTCTCCATAATTTTGGATTATGTCAGCTTTGTGCATATCTGACAAATAGGCAATAATGTAGTGGATGGTCTGGCTGATATGGGAGCATATATGAATTGGGGAGAAGAAGTGATGTCTAGGGGTTGGTATCGACGTAAGTTGTAACAAATCTAGGCTCAGTCAGGAATTAAGGAAATTACTACGAAACATGGTATAGGGGAGAGGGTGGATGAGACAAGGGAAAGTAATTATGTTTGGGAGTGCTCACATTCTCTTAGTGAGTACGACACATTCAGTTCTAGATGCTTCTTCCATCCGAAAGAGACAATTCAACAGCAATGCATTGACCAGCATAGGAGGAAGGAAGCAATGGAGCTCAGGAATGATACCAACCTTTAATCCTTCAGCGTTTAGATGAGGGCAGCCTTGTTACTTGATTTTGTCAAGCTTAATAACCATGAAAATTAATAAAAACTATGATGACAAGTTGGACTCATTCATGAGACTTTTACTGTTTGTCTGCTCTTTTATCTAGTAATTTGGGGTCTAATTATGTTGAAGTGAAAAACAAATGCTATGAGGAAAGTAAACTCCACACAATGACCACATGAACAATCCAGAACACAAGGATACTGTCAGTATCCTTGATACCAAATTCATAACGAGTAGTTCACATGATGTGTTACATATGATGCAAAGCCTCATATAAATAGGAATTAGGTGATAGGTTAACTATGTTGAGATTTTGAGTGTTGGGGTAGCATCGGGTGTGCTCTAGCCTTGAAATTTTGTGGTGGGGCTAAGACACACAAGACCTCCAAAACCCAAAAAGCGTGTGGAGAAATTTCATCTGATGTGTGAGATATTAAAATAATTATTTTTTTTAATAAAGACCCTAAGTCTAACTTAGGGAATTAGAAAAATTAAAGTGAATTAATTAAACACATGTGATGAAATGTTCTAAGTGATGCAGATCAAGCAGTCTTTTGATCTAAGTCGTCGATAAGAGATTAATTCACGACCGTTGATGTGTCAACAAAAAAGTATAAGAGAAAGGCTTGGGGGTCAGTTGGAGACATACACACGGAAGCAGAGCAGAGAGACTAAGCTGGAATTCTAGTGTGGGTTTGCTAAGAATTTCTAGAAGTGTTTCAGCTGCAGCAAGGGGTAGTATTGGCTAAGGGGATGATCTAATCTTGGAGCCAAGATCAGCAAGAGGCAGAGAAGCAACAACCAGGAGCAGCGCAGAGGAAGCAGAGGCTACGCAGCGCAGAGGGTTTTAGCCGTTACGTAGGCCCAGAAAAGGCAGCACTGAGGCAGCAGGAGGCCTTCAAGGTTACGCAGAGGCCATCTAGTGCAGCGTAAGGACTGCATCACCCAGTCTGGGGTTACGTAGTCCCCTTTTGAGCAGTGCAAGGGAACGTAGATGCTAGCAGGGCTGACACAGGCGGCTTCAGAGCAGTGCTGGGGTTTTCTAGAGGCAGAAAGGGGCCGAGTTCTGTAAATCCTGTTTGAGGGTGTGAATTAGTCCAGTTTTCAGTCTCCAGAACAACAAGTATTGCTGTAGATCTTAGTTTTTCTCTGTTGGGTTAACAAGTAAGGTGCCCAGATTTGTTGTACTCAGATTCTACTTAATAATAATAAACTCTCATATCTGCTGCATCGGTTTTCCCACATTGGGTTTTTCCCGGGACATTTGTCCGAAAACTCTGTGTGTCACTTTGTCGAATGAACATAATATTCAGTAATAATCTGTATGTGTGTAGGCTGCTAGTTGTGTTTACTTAGGTATTTTCTGAATATTTCTTTTGAAAATAACTTGTATAATTAAATCACAAGTAGGAGAAGTAAATCAATATACTGCAGTAGGATTTTTGTATTATTGTATTCAGAAATTTTCACAAACTACCCCCAACCCGAAATGATGGGGATCACTAGGGTCACACAGTCACTACCGAACAATGTGGGCTACGATTGACCGCTAAAGGTGAGTATAAATGACTTCAATGGCTACTAGGAACACAAGTTGAGATTATAAATTTATAGTAAGTACACAATATGGTGCATTAATTACACCAATATATTCCTTTAATCTTGAGTTGTAGGACAGGAAGGGACATTACAAGTTATCTACCATTCATGATGACTTCATCCCAACCAGAGTGTGAAAAATTTTTGGTCTCTTCCATAGGTTTGGTGAAGAGATTAGCAATCAACTGCTGTTATCACTTGAAACTGGAAGCGTTCGTATGGAACATTTAGGGAATGTGTGAATGTCACCTTGCGCAGTCCCTCTCACATAAGGCTAGTGCATACTAGCCTCGGGAGTGCTCTCCCTATGGATTTGAAGTGAAAATATTGAACTTTCTCCTGCACATACACATAAAATCTGCAAACTTTGCTTGCTGTCAGCTTTAAATCAGATCAGATTTCTGCTAACAAATTCGTTATGACAGCAAGAGCAATTCAGATCCACACTTGAATATATTAAATCAGCTTGAATGTAGTGTAAATGTACACTAACTCACTTCATTTGTGCACTTAAAAGTTGCAAGTTGTGAATCTGCAAGTTCAAAAGAAAAAAATCAGTGAATTAATTCACTTAAAGGTTGCAAGTCCCTTTCACTTAGGGCTAGTCCACGCTAGCCTCTGGGGGGTCTCCCTATGGATTTGAAGTGAAACTATTGAACTTTTTCCTGCCCACACTTAAAATCTGCAAACTTTGCTTGCTGTTATCCTTATATCAGACCAGATTTCTGTAAAGAAATTCGTTAGGACACCAAGTTCAATTCAGATCCACACCTGATATATCAAATTGGCTTGAATTAGGTGTAAATATGCACCAGTTCACTTCATATGTACACTCAGAAGTTGCAGATCTACAATTGCAAAAGAAAAAATAATCAGTGAACGAAATGGTTCTTTTTATTGTTTTGACCGGTCTCTTGAATCCAATAGGCATGGGGTTGAATAAAGAGAATAAATTTGATTGGGTAGGTGATATATCCAAGGCCAATAAATTCAGAAATTTCCTCATTAACTAACCAAACTCATCAATGACCAAAAATTGGCTGCCAAAATAATGTTACCTTTATTCTAAAGTCGTGTAGACATAGTTTGAACTTTGAAGATATCAGCTCCAATATCTAAGCACTTCTGGGATGGAATATCTCTTCTCAATCTCTTTTCTTACTCCAAGTTTGGGGACAAAATCGCATGAGCTTAATCGAAATAATCTTCAATTCTCAGTGTCTCAATCACTAATCCAGTCAATTACATCAACCTGAAATGACTCATAAAGGGACTCATGCAAATTACCAATTCCTATCTCAATCAACTCTCCATCTCTTATACACTGAAAGTGAAAGCGTGCAAAGCAAGTAATAACAATAAAATAAGTAAAAGAATGCAAAGAGTAAAAGAAAGAAGGTGTTTTGCTTTAGATGGTATTATCCCCACCCATCCCTGGAATAGCCATCCTCACTGAAGTCCAAACAAGCAATGAATCCTTATCTAATAAAAGCGCCAAGATCTCCGGGTTGGGTGCCCTCCTCCTGCATAGAATAGCCTAGGTGAAACACAAAAGCATTCCAGGAAAAGATTTTCCATAAGGACACACTAGTCTTCCCAAAAAAACTGTTGAAAAGGTTGCTGAGGTTAGCCACAAGTGAGTGCCCTCTTTCTGCTTATAATACATGCATGCAAGATAGGTAGAATCTCTCCACAAACTTTCCAAGCTGGGTGCATTAGTCTGTAGTTCATGATGGACAAAGCAGAAACCTCATTTGGAAGGTAGGAAGCTGCCTTAAACAATTTTCCTCACTTGGAGAAGATAAGACAAGGGGAAAGCATGCTAAAGGAAAAAAAGAGAATCTCCAAGGAAAGCATGCAAGTGGAGCAAAACACCCTTTTCCATTAGTAGAAAGCTCTTTCTTTGAGAGAGAGTCACCAGAGGCAACTTTTTCTAATAAAAGCTTTCTAGAAGTACAATTCAACCTGGGGAAAGCTTGTTTAGAGTGTAAGTCATGTCCAAGGTATCCTCTCAAGTAGGACACTAACTAAAATTAGGTGCCACATGCCAACAAGCTAGGCCATCCTCCATGAGTCCTCTCCAGTGGGGAGAACTCTTCCATGGGCTGTCCACAAGTCAGGCGCACCCCATTTGCTGTCCTTAGAAAAACAAAAAAATCAGGAAACCTGATTTTCCACGCTAGAAGAGTGATTCATGGTCCCTGCGATTCTAAAAAAAAGCAAAAAACAAAATCCAGATCTCCCGCGTCCTTCAATTAACACTGAAGCTAAACCATATGCATATCTCCAAAAAGGGTATCTAGGGATATATGATAATATTAAAAAAAATATGAGATTTCTAAAAATCAGAAGTTCCCAAAATAGCAAGAATAAAAAATTTGAAATTGCCCTTTTAATCCATCTCCTTTCCGTTCATGTGTAATGCAGTGCTTGTTGCATCCATAAGAAACTTGCCAAACTCAAGAATGATGTTGAATGGTCCCTGTATTGGTATGACTGTAAAATGGTGCACTAAAAATGGCATCCCCAAGAATAAACAGTTCTCTTAATCTGACCTCCAAATCTAATACATGACAACTCTGGAACACGGTACTAAGTTTAACCAAGGTACTCACAAACTTTGGATGCCGAATTCACTGCTAATGCTTTTATGAACTGTTGATGCTAAACCAATGAGGGAGGACTTTGGAGAAGTCCACCCTGATCCAAGAATGTACTCACGAGCATGGTGAAACTTAGCAATGAATTTGTCTAGTGAAAATTAACCGTTAACAAGTCTTTAGCGTGGACCAATTGCTGGATATAGTTCTCATGGACCTTAATGTGTTTGGTTTTTGAGTGACACACTAGATGATGACCAATTTGAATTTCACCTTGATTTCACAAAGAGGTATTGTTGCTTGTTCATGATGAAGTCTAAGCTCATCCAAAAGTGTCTGGATCCATATGACTTCCTCCCCATCTATGACAACATCTAGGGTCTCAGCTTAGGTGGAAGAGAGGGAAATTGTCGAGTACCTGTTCAACCATGTAACAAGGCCTACGGCAAGGAAAAAGGTATAATAAGAAGTAGATTTCTACTCATCCTAATCTACATCTGAATTTAAGTCGATGTATCCAACAAAGTTGCCTTACCCTCATAAGAATACTGGATAACGAATTAATAGGTACCCTTCACATATCTCAAAATCCTCTTTGTTGCAAGCCAATTGATTTCCTTCAGCTTCTGCATATATCTAGAAGCAAGATGAACAGAAAAGGTGATATATGGTCTGTTACAAGGTCAGTATTACGAGGCCAGTACAAGAGATATCCAACAAACTGTCAATTCAAAGTAGCATGCAACTTTGACAAAGCAGATTTAACAGACAATTTGATTCCATAATGAAATGGGGTAGGATAAGGTCTACAATCTTCCATGTGAAACCTTTTTACAAGATCAAGAGTATACTTAGATTGTGAAATGACAATATCATGTTCTAATTGCAAGACTTGAATGCCAGGAAGGCATAGTTACTGCATTTGCCTTAGGGCACCCTGCATCTGCAACTGAATCTCCTCAGAATCAGGGAATCTCAAATCTGTATCAGATTCTTGGGTTTTTTGTGTAGTTTGGATTGGATATGTTTCATAAAATAGGATCCGTTTCCAGTATAAGTGGATCAGGTTCTGGTGACAAAATCGTGGCAGCTTTCAGATTTAATTCAGATTTCTGAAATTATTACATTATAATTTATTAGTTTATTTCCTGGATATCAACATCAACAATTTGTACCATCTAGATAACCAACCTCACCACAACTTTAATGGAAATGTCTTTATGGTGCCAGAACATCTACTGGACTTCTTGGGAAACCAGTCATGCCAATTGGTAGTGCTATAGGACATGTGCTCAACAAACACATTGTAATTTATTAGCACGTTTGGCTGGTTCTTCAATCACTTCATTACTGACACTCTTTGTCTTGTCATCCTGGATATGCATAGGTCAAATTATGAGTACCCATGAAGTCTAGTCAGACATGGTGAGTCCATCAGATAGACTAGGAAGGATTAAAGGAGGATTGGTCAAATTTGGCGAATCATAGATTCAGGTGGGATAACAAGGAGAAAAACACTTTTAAAAATATTCTTCATTCTTGCTGCTATTTTTTATTGTCTGGACTCTGAAAGAGTTTTTAGCTAACGCAAACTTAGATCACAGCAGGTGTTTGCTTCATTATGTTTTGAAGATTCTTGACTGTTTGGAGACAAGAATTTCATTAGAACTAGTCTCTACAGATGATGGTTTAGTATTTACTATTTACCATTGATGAATCTCATTCCCCAATATGAACGTAAAAGCTAAATAGTTGATATATTTTAATTCATATTTTATTTCCTTTTTTCAATAATTATTTTTTTATATTTTATTTTAAATATATTCATAAAAAACTTAGGTTTAGGGTTCTGATTCCCCAATTTCTTATTTTTGGATGAGTTTTGCACCTGCACCAGATTCTTCTACCAATTCTGATTGCATCCATGGTTTGTGTAACTTTGCAAGAAAGTATAGACCCAAATTAGTGATTTTGAAAGTTCTCATGAGCTTCTTCTTCATGTCAACACTACTACCTATGAGAATCAAATCATCTACATAAGTGATAAGTATCAATGTTTCTCCATTGACATGATTGACATAAAGGTTAGGATTTAAATGACAATGGGTGAAACTATTAGATAAGATAAGGTTAGATAAGATAATTTTATTAATGCTAAAATGTGGCCATAAATAAGTCAATGGTACTGCTAGGTACAGCAGAAACAATACATAGTGGGAGTGTGATTGCAATTCTTAAAGAAAAACATATCGATCCTTTGAGGTCAAAGACCTAGAATCTACAATCTATCATCAAAGAAACAAAAGAAGATACAAAGTTGGGAGTCTTGGAAAAGAGAGTATCCCTCTCTAGAACCCTAGAGAAATGTTTTTCTTGAGGTGTTTGGAGTATGTTCTCAATTCTTGGAGGGACGATTGCTTGTTTAAGAGGAGGAGGAATCACTAACCTCTCAATATGTATTAATAGTGGGCGGATATCTCCTACCATCCAAGGTCAAAGTGAAGAAACCCTTGATAGAGAGTTGTCCTAATGAATTGGATAATCAAGAAGTACTAGAAGATATCATGCTACTTGAAAGAGGTTGTTCTCTATTAAGATTTGAAAGAGTGGGATAGATGGTGTTTTTTGTGAATCAAAGAATTTTCTTTGGCCTAGACTCAAAACTATTACAAATTTCTCACGATTTGAGGGTGGGGATATCCCTAATATCACATGGATCTAGAAATTGAGGTGGTGAAACTGCCCTTTGCTTGCCTCTTGGTGACTTTGTCTATGAGAACCGAGAAGAAGGAGGTAATCATCCTGGTAGTGTCTAGTGGTGTGGATAGTCTAAGCATAGACGATTGAAAGTTGAAAGCCTCCCTCAAGTATAAATCCGAGCATCATCGGTCTAGATATCAAACAAAGATCAATAGGGAGTTCTGGGATTCCTTGAAAAGACAATGGTATTTGTGAAAATTCCTAAATCTAGAATCCTATTGTAGCAACTGGAAAATATTCACCTAACTATTAACTTTTACTTAACAATTTATTTGCAGTTAACTACGACAAACACTAAATACATCACACTGCAACCCTCAGTTAAATAAACTGCGGAAATTAAATGCAGAAACAAGATTTGAGCAAGAAAAGAAATAACACACAAGTGACACCGTTGTTTTTGGACTAAGTCCCCAGAAAAACCCAATGCGGGAAAACTGGTGCAACAATTGAGGGTTTGATATATTATGTTGTAATTTCTGAGTACAATTCTTCGGATGCCCTGACTGACAATCCTATACAGAGATATAATTGAAGTTTGAACAAAAAGCTGGTGAGATGATCTCACCTCGTCACTGGAAGATCCAACACTGATCTTCGCTGGAGATGAGCCTTTGCGCAGTATTGTGTCACACCTACGTAGTCACTGCGTCATTGCTGCTGGGATTGCGTCGCACCTCCTTTGATCTCTCTGTTAGCTGGAAGCTTCAGCCCTCTGGCCTCCCTCACACCCCGGCTCCGACACTAGATCCTGATTGTTCCCCAGCAGAAATATGGACTCCCTCTGAAGCTCTTGGCAACCTTTGCGTGGCCTCTGCGTGGATGGCTCTGCGCTGCCTCTCCAGACTACTCTCTGCCCTCTCTGACTTGTACTCTCAGGATTAGGAAAGTTCTCCAATCGAAAAATTATCTCTGCAAGAATCAACTCGGTCAATCTTCTCCCTGAGCACTGTTCACTAAAAAATTTCGATCTCTAGACTTTATCGATGTAATTTCCAAACACCCATCAAGTCCTTATAATCTTCTCATTGAGACTTCAACGACCGGGATTAAATCACTAATCAACGACTAAGATTAATTTGACTTGATCTCCATCTTTTTCTAGAACATTTACACCCTATTTTATTAATTCCCTTTAATTATTTTAATTTCCTAAGTTTAAACTTAGGGTACCATTAAAAATAATTATTTATTTTCATAAAACACAATCCAGGTGGAATTTCCCAAAACGTTTTTTGGGTTCTTTGGGATACATGTGTCTAAGCCTCCCTACAAAATTTGAGACTTAGAGCACATCCGATGCTATCGGAATTCAACACTCCCTCTTAGCGAGGAATGTGCTCTAGTAATGCAGCCTGCTGAAGCACTACACTGATTATGTAACATCTCCCTTTGCGCTGCTTATGTTGGACAATGCTGCCCACCAACTACTGCGCTACTGCATCTATGTTGCTGCTGACCCTGCGTACTGCTGCCAATTGCTACTGCACTGCAACTCTGCTGCCTGATGCAACAAAAAAACATCCAATACTGAACTAAGTGTTCAACATGATGCATCTGGTACTGAAGATTTGACTGCTGCTAGACTCTGCGTTGACCCTCTGAAGCTGCTGCGCTGCTGCTGATTCTGTGTTGTTCAGACTTTGGCGCTCTCTAGTTACTACGCTGTCACTTCTGCACTCCTCTGCACACCTGATACTTGTCCATCCTGCTACTTCTGATTTGGGCTCTCGTTGTAAGGTATTGATCCAAGAGGTGGACTCCTGCCCATCTGCAGTTCTTTCGGACTACAACTCTAGGTCACCGCAATTCTCCCTTGGAGATATGTGGGAAATCATTGCAAACTCCTCCTCCTCAATCTTCGCAGTTGCAGCTTGCAGATCATGCTTCTCATCTTTGTCCTTCTTCTTGAAAGGACATTGTGTAGCGTAATGTCCCATTTCGCCACACCAGAAGCATTTAATCTTTGAGACGTCCTTCTTCTGCCTCCGCTGCTCCTGCTGTCCCTTTGATGTAAGGGATGCATTCTCATCCTCTTCCTTGGGATTCATCCCACTGCTGCTGCTGCTGTCAAGCTTGCACTTGAGTAAGTCTCTCCTCATCTCTTCCTGAGTAAGCTGGACAAAGACTTGCCATTCTTCAAAAACGGAATTTAGAGCCAGTCTGACCATCTCCGTGGCCTGAGGCGCTGACCCTACAACTGCCAGCTGATCTCGAACCTCCGGAAGCTTCACAAGGAGCGGGTCTATGCTTTCTCCCTTCTGCATCCTTGTAGATCACATCTTCACCTCTAAGAACATCTTCTGCTGCTCGAAAGACCCCTGACATAGCATGGCCAATGCATCCTACATTTCCTTTGCAGTCCCTTTGCTGGAAATATGTGAGACAATGTGATCCTTCACTCCATCGAGGATCAACCGTTTGGCTTTTGCCATGTTCTTCTTGAAGGCTTTTAATGGAGCTGCATCTATTGGTTCAACTACTACACTGTCGATGAAGGCCTTGAGCTCATGCTCATCCAGAAGGAAGGAGATCCTTGGCTTCCAGATTGCATAGTTGGAGGCACCCTCCAACCGATCTTGATCATGCAACCCAGAGGCTGACATCTCACCGAATCAAATGTCGAGCTACTGCCTCTAACCCTTTGCGCAGCTGGCTCTACACACTCCCTGCAGGAGTCAAATCACGATTTCGTTGCTTCTGCACGGGAAATCAGAATTTCTTGGGCAAGAAATTCTCTGAGGTCAAAATTATTTCAAAAGTGTATTCTTCTTCTCTCTTCTGACGCTTTCTGCACCAACAATTGCTACTACAAGAAAACTGTGTCCCACTAGTTGCTGATTTGCGTTGAAACTGCTGCACTGCTCCCTCTGGCGTTGACAAATCACGATTTGGACAGTCTTACCTCTATGTTGACTTACTCAGAGAGAGTCTTCCTCGCAAATTTTTCCCTCCTTACCTAGACTGCGCAATTCCTAGGGAAATCAATTTGCTGCCTACGCATCTCTTTGATCTCCTTCTTTCTGCTCAATGTTGGATTCTTCTGGTTTGCTTTCTTGCTTCTCCTACATTGCTATACAAGCTCTGATACCATGTGAAAATTCCTAGATCTGGAATCCTATTGTAGCAACTAGAAAATATTCACCTAACTATTAAAATTTACTTAACAATTTATTTGCAGTTAACTACGGAAAGCAATAAATACGTCACACTGCAGCCATCACTTAAACTGCAGAAATTAAATGCAGAAACAAGATCTGAGCAAGAAAAGAAATAACACACAAGTGACATTGTTGTTTTTGGACTAAGTCCCCGAAAAAATCAAATGCGGGAAAATCGGTGCAGTAGCTGAGGTTTTGATATATTTTGCAGTAATTTTTAAGTACAATTCTTTGGATGCCCTAACTAGCTATCCTATACAGAGATCTAACTGAACAAAAAGTTGGTGAGATGATCTCACCTCGTCACTGGAAGATTCGACATTGATCTGCGCTGGAGATGAGCCTTAGTCTCTGCGCAATACTGCGTCACACCTACATAGTCATTGCGTCACTGCTGCTGGGACTGCCTTGCACCTCATTTGATCTCTCTGCTAGTTGGAAGTTTCAGCCCTCTGGCCTCCCGGTCTCACACCCCGGCGTCGGCACTAGATCTTGACTGTTCCCCAGCAGAAATACAGACTCTCTCTGAAGCTCTGCGCAGCCTCTGCGTGGCTGGCTTTGCACTGCCTCTCCGAACTGCTCTCTGCCCTCGCTGCCTTGTACTCTCCGGATCAGGAAATATCTCCAACCGGAAAATTATCTCTGCCCCTCTCTACAAGAATCAACTTGATTGATCTTCTCCCTGAGCACTGCTCACTAAAGAATTTCGATCTCTAGACCTTGTTGGTGTAATTGCCAAATTCCCATCAAGTCCTTATAATATTCTCGTTGAGATTTCAACGAATGAGATTAAATTGCTAATCAATGACTAAGATTAACTTGACTTAATCTCCTTCTTTTTCTAGAACATCCACACCCTGTTTTATTAATTCCCTTTAATTATTTTAATTTCCTAAGTTTAAACTTAGGGTCCAATAAAAACAATTAATTATTTTCATTAAACACAATCCGGGTGGAATTTCCCAAAACGCTTTTTGGGTTCTTTGGAATACATGTGTCTAAGCGTCCGTGCAAAATTTGAGACTTAGAGCACATCCGATGGTACCGGAAATCAACAGTATTGATCATGGATCTCATAAGAAATGGGGCATTAAACAATGAAATGCTCCTATGTCTCAGTCTCATGGCGGTGATAGTGTTGACAAGTCCTATTTGTTAGCACAGTTCTTTGCTAAGTCACGAGTCCATTTTATATTTTTGTTTTTAGGATTAGACTTTGAAAATTTCAAAAAAATCTTGGTCGCTACCAGAAATTCCGGAAGCGCTAGTTTTAGTCTTTTTGGACAATCTGTTATATTCCTGTTTCTATCTTTTTTCTTTTTATTCCAATGCTACCGGGAATTCCGGAAGCATACTCTGTTTTAAAAGAAATATATACGAAAAAGTGCATCCGCTTTTGTCAAGCCACGTGTTGTAGTGTAAATACGCTTCAATTTTTTTTTTAAATGTTCTCATATCTCATGATAGGTGTCGTATGCAGTCGTCTAGTTGAAGTCAAGTCATGGTATATGTTAATACCTATGTGTCAATCTGCAGTAATGCACTTAGCCGTTAATCCCATCTGCCTGTCAACCCCAAGTCAGTTAGACGTATGTCAAAGTACGTGTTTTTCTGAACGGAGGAGATCGTGGTCATCAAGCTTAACGCCATAACTGTTTGGCTGGTCGCACAGCAGTGCTGCCGGAAATTTTGGCCAATTATTAGCAAGACAGCGGAGGTGACTGCCAGTCACAGATCCACTTGTCTCAAGCCATCTGGAGCCCTCCATATGAAAATACACAGCTAATTGAAGGTAATGATGGTTATCACATGGTGCACATCACGGTGAGGGATATTTGCCATAATGAAGGTCGATTTACATGGGGTGATGAACCATAGTTTTGTTTTAAAACCACTGAAAAAGCAGGAGCACTGCCATTTGAGATTTTAGCTGTTGAAGATCGAATTGCTTAGAGTCATAGTTTGAGGAGTCTGGATTTCAGACAGGATTTCAAAGGAGAATACAAGCAACACTTGTAAGGTGAAACTCCTCCAACCTGCCACCTATCAGTTTCAAGAGACAGAGTCATTAATTTTCTGAAGATGACTAAAACAGGTGGAAAAATAAATCGAATTGAGCCACAGGGTGCAGACCTAGTGGATGCAAATTTGAGAGTAAGAAGCTTGTTTATCCAGTCAGGGTGGTATTCTCTGTGCACCAGGTTAGGGAGCTCTCACTCAGGAGTAGCTCAAGAGTTTGCTAACTCTTTTAATGGACAAGAAGCCATAGTTTATGGCCTTACATTGCAGGTTTCTGAAGACGCCATTGCTGAAGCCTTTAATCTTCCACAGGAAGGAGAGGGGTGGTTTAAAGGGCATGTTATCACAGGAGGAGACCTTAATAGTTTCCTCAAGGATGCACACAGAGATCCAAATTGGGCCAAGGGCATTCCAAGCAGCTATCTTAAGAATGACTGGTCAGAAGCTATTAAGCTTATCAAGTTGTACCTCACTTGCGAAAGGAGGTATACAGTTGTGTTCCTCTATCACATGAGGTTTCTTTTTCACGTTGCAGGTATGAAGACACTAAATCTGCCATATTTCTTGTTGAAAAGCCTGACAAAGATGTCAGCAAGGATTCAAATTCACACTGCTGTTTCAGAGTATAGCTTGTATCATCAAGCTTTAATCAAAGTTCTAATTGAAGAAGAGTTAGGGAAGAGAAATCAAACTTGGGATCACTTTTTGTTTTACAGGGCAGACCAACCTGCACCTACACCTCCAATTTCACAACTACACCCTCAGCTTGCAAAAAGAAGAACAAAGAGAGGCCAAAAAAGAAAATATCTATAAGAAGGTCAAGGGCAAGAAAGAAATGGTTTATGCAGTTAAGGCTGAGAGAAAGTTGGAAAAAGAGAGAGCTCCTCAGCAAATAAACCCAAATATATGAAAATGGTGCCCCCTTTTCCTCCTTCTCCTAATGTCTAAACTAGAGCCCGAAGAGGAAGGTCTGCAACTGTAAATAAATAAAAAACGCAGGTGCTACCGGAAATTCCGGAAGCACATATTCAACAAAAGATGCAAAAAGAGTATCAACCTACACAATCAAATGAAGAACTCCTTAGGGATGTTGGATATGGCATCAACAGTAAGAAGAAGAAAGAAGAAGCCAAACCTGTTGCTGGTACTAGAAAGAGGCATACTAGAGACAACAACAAGTTTAGGCTTAAGTCCAAGGCTCTACATAATCCAAGCCTAATGACAGAGGTCATTGATATTGAAGGTAAACCTGAAGGTTCAAAGACAGAGCAATCCATGAAGAAAAACAAAAACAAAACCCCTTCAGAGCAACACTCAGAGCCCTCAAAGACAAGAAAAACACAAAAGGGCTCTAAGGAGGAGAGAACCACTGTCAAGGAAGCAGCCACAAGAACAACCAGATCCAGATCAGCTGCTGACAACAAGATAGACTTGGATAAGCTTGCTGAAGCTGCAACTCACATGGAAGGAAGGTAAAAAGGTTTTTTGATACAAATACCTTTTTGCTTATCAATCACAATTTTGAACAATAGCTTAGATGTCAAGGAATATAAGTCTGCACAGGATTTTCAGCATTTTCTGTGTATTTTTGAAAAAGAAACATAGCGCTACTGGAAATTCCGGTGCTACTGGATATTTCGGTAGCATTCCAGTTTTTACACAGTTACAGGTTTTTACTGGAATTTCCGGTAGTGCCCATTTTAATTGAATTTTGACACCTGTCAGCAAATTTTTTCGAGCTAGTTAAGGATGGATAAGAACCCATAACCAAATGGATATAACAAGTGATGGTGAAAGGTGGTTATGAGGTTGTTGGAGGTCTTATTAAATGAAGCTACATGGTTATTTAAAGACCCAAGACACAAGGAGATAAATCAACAGAAAAAGGGGTAGCATGACAGCACACTCAGCATTTTAGCCCATATTTCTTCTCTTCTTTCTTCTCCATCTGTTCTTTCTATTAGATTTTGATGGGATATGGTTGTAATGTCTTATGACACCTATGTAATGTTAGGAGTAATGTTTCCTTCTTTTTAGAAGAGACGGAGTTGGTGCCTCTCTTTCTATGTATACCAATTGTAAATACCATTTCCATGTTGGATGTTGGTCTACGTGAAGACTGAATATAATAAAAAGCCTTTTTTACTTCATGCTGGAGGATTCTGTGACTCAAGGACCATCTAATGTATGGTGTGTCTTCTTTCTTTTTTAATTTCTTCTAAAATATGAATTGCAACAACTAGTAAGGTGTGAGTGAGAAATTATTAAAGGATTTAATAATAAATTATTTGCTTTCAGTTTTCAGCAAATCATATATATGTTGTAGAAAATGTGAATGAAGATTTCATAAAGGATTTGTGGAATACTTTATACATACAATCTACTTTCTGAATGTTGTTTACTTTGCATAAACAAAATTTGTGTAAAGAGCCATCACCATAGCTGTGTGATTGATTTATGATAAGAATATTTCCTAGAATAGGTACCAGCTATCCATCTTCTTCATTTGTTACACTCTGCTCCCTATACTACCAAATTACCTATAAAATTTATACTTGCCACAGCTTGCCAAATGCATGAAAGTTTTAAAGAACATAAAAAAATCATTTCAAAATCTTTGAGAAGCCATCCCAGCACTCAAACAACCCTTTAAAATTTGAAATGAACTATGATGTGTAAGGCTTACTCCTTATGCAGTCAAGGAGTGACTCCTTGCGCTAACACTATCTACTCATGAAATATGGTGATCTACTTCCACTCGATGTTGATGAGAACCAACTAGGAATTGGCCAGAAGGGATTCTAAGGGTGAGTATCCAGTGACAAAGAGTACACGCTGGTCTAATAATGGGTCCATCTCTCATCTCCATGAAATGCTTTATATAGAACTTCATCTTGGGCTTGAGCCCATGTGGTGGAGCTACCCAGTGACCCAAGTGACCTAAATGTATTGTTTGTATATGCCCTCCCTAATGATCCTATTCAGGTCCTAATTGTTTGACAAGAGATGGCTAGGGGCATTCAGGGGCATTTGAATGGAGGGAGCTTGCTCATTGAGATGCCTAATAACTGTAATAAACGCGTAACCTCATAAAACCAATAATGGACTCGGTGGGAGGACCCAACAAGGGCAATGGACAAGGCCTCTAAGGAGTGGTATGTAATGTAAGAGTATATATCTATATCAATGGCCAAAACAACAAGGCTCTAGACTTGATGGAGTAGTGAAATGAGAGCAAAAATAGCTTTGATTAAAAACCGATAGGTGACGAAATCAACTTGGATGATGCGTTAGGGATTAGTCCTCTTGCAATGAATGGTATGATGGAGTAGTAGAACCTAAACCCTTTTTACCCTGATCTAATCACCCACTGTTAGATTTGGTCCCCAAACCAATGTTGCACGAAACGCCCCCCTTAAGGATCCACACCGGGAATCGTGTCCCATACGGATCCATGGGGGATCCGCCGTCTGATCTGTGGATTGGGCCCGCAAAGACGATTCTTTAAATTTCGAAACCGTGCCAGCCCTATCCGCAGTTCCAGATTTCCAAACATCTGATCTGCGACAGATCAAGCACGAATCCATACGGATCCCAAGCGGTGCTGATGGGAGACAAGCGATTCCACAGGGTTCTAATTTTAAATTTTTTTTTCTTCGACTTAAGTTGAGTTGGGGCTTCTTAGATACTCTCAAGATGCTCCCTTGATGCTCCTTAGATGCTTCCTAGATGCCCCCTCATGGAATTTTTAAATTCTTAAAGTAAAAGTGACATTCTCCTTTATTTTTCATTTTCATCATTTCACTTAAATTTTTAACATTACCATGAAATGACTCATGATGTTTGAGAGTGGTTCCAGCCTCATCGAACTTCATATGGAGAAAATAGAATTTCATATCCTATTCAAAATTCAACAGACTTTACAGTTTTCAAGAATTCAAGATCAATGGGATTGTGGCATTTCATTAGATTATATCATGTATGAGGGTATGTGATTGACATTTAATCAAGAGCACCAAGCCATATATGTACCTTAGTGTTGGTGGTTTTAATTATTGAACTCCGTTGTCATGCCCTTAGCAAAAAATTACCTTTCAATCAATTCAAAATCACCGATCAAGCATGTTCAGTTGTTTCTATCGTATTTTAAGGTTTGGATTAGGTAGTTTGATCAAAATTGGGAAATGTTGACTAATATCTCTAGACATTTGAGGTAGAGGTAAAGGCTAGACAAGAGGAAAAGAATCTAGATTCTAGATGGTTGATGCTCGAATAATTAATCATTAATGTACAATGGATGCCATATCTATGTTGATTTATGTACAAATATGCATGTTTCAATATCTTCTACAACTAATTTGGTATTTTGGATGTTTTTTTTAAAATATAAATGCGATATATATATATATATATATATATATATATATATATATATATATATATATATATATATATATATATATATATATATATAGTAGATGCTTTGCTTCCTATATTTTTTGGAAATGACGCTTCCGCGGATCCACATCCAAAAAACGTGCCCGCTTTGTCCCCGATTTGAGCAACATTGCCCCAAAACTCAAATATGCACAAAATTGTGTGCTTGATAATGTTGTTTGGAAGCTCCATCTTGGACTCAATGTCCTGAAAATGGTGTTGGAATTTGGAAGCACTGTCACTTCAAAAGGCCTAGGGAACCATAACTCTTATTGATATGACGTTGGAGAGCTAGTCTCAAACTAAACTAGAGATTAGAACACTAAGCTTCCAAGTAAGTGTAGGTAGTGGTGGTCTCAATCTCCCCACCTTGAAAGTAGAAGTGAACTCCGACAAGACACTTTTGAGCCATTTAAGATTATAGACTTGGATTTCCCAAGGTTAATTGTCAATTGTTGAATATCAAAAAAATTTACTAGGTGTCTAGTTGTCTTTAGAGACCCTTTATATTGGAAGTTAGGAGGATCACATTGTCATTGAAGAGTAGGATGGACATCAAGACAATGGTGAGGGAGGCATCTATCCTTAAGTTGCATATGTTCCTACAGAAAGGTTGCCAACTCATCTATGTATATCTTGAACAAAGTGGGTGAAAGTGGACATCCTAACTTCACCTTGATGGTATTCTTGATAAACTTTGAAAAACCATGTACTGTGTGGAGGCAATGTAGTACACACTCATAGAGATGCATGATAGCATTGAGGAGAATATCTAAGATTTAAATTTTTTTTTTCTTTTCCATGAGAAATATATTTATATTCCATATGAGGAATTGACATGTTTTGTTCCTTGAGGGACTGCTTAGACAACAAGGTTGGAAACCATTATAAGAAATACACATTATGAGCTCAACATGTCACATGTGGGAATTGAATCCGGGTAGGAGGGATAACAACATTTCTCCCAACCACTCGAGCTAAGCCCAATTGACAACTAGAGTCTCTAAGATGCCCAAACCTATTCATCTTTGGAATAAGGCTAAGGTACGCACATTTCAAAAGTCAACAAAACAACAAAATATTTTTGAAGAGCAATGTTTAGCATCCTCTATGATGGCTTTGAGGGTGAAATTTGTGAAAATTCCTACACTGGAATCCTATTGAACAAAGTGGGTGAAAGTGGACATCCCAACTTCACCTTGATGGCATTCTTGATAAACTTTGACAAACCATGTACTGTGTGGAGGCAACGTAGTACACACTCATAGAGATGCATGATAGCATTGAGGAGAGTATATAAGATTTAAATTTTTTTTTTTTCCATGAGAAATATCTTTATATTCCATATGAGGAATAGACATGTTTCGTTCCTTGAGGGACTGCTTAGACAACAAGGCTAGAAACCATTATAAGAAATAATCATTATGAGCTCAACATGTCACATGCGGGAATTGAATCCGGGTGGGAGGGATAACAACATTTCTCCCAAACACTCGAGCTAAGCCCAATTTACAACTAGAGTCTCTAAGATGCCCAAACCTATTCATCTTTGGAATAGGGCTAAGTCAAACACCTTTCAAAAGTCAACAAAACAACAAAATATTTTTGAAGAACAATGTTTAACATCCTCTATGATGGCTTTGAGGGTGAAATTTGTGAAAATTCCTACACTGGAATCCTATTGCAACAAATGGAATTAATTCTCCTAATTGTTAATTAATTTAACAATTTATTTGCTACGACAAATACCGAATTAATAACACTGCAACCTTCACAAATAAAACTGCGGAAAAATAAAATGCTGGAAGAAATGCTAGCACACATAAAATTAACACAATTATTTTTGGATGAAAGTCCCCGGAAAAACCCAACTTAGAAAAACTGGTGCAAAAGATGAGGGTTTTATTATTATGCAGTAGAGAAAATATGAGTACAGCTGGATGCTGAAATACTAGCTATCCTACAGAGAAAAATACTAGTAGAAATCTAGTGAGGAATTTTCCTCACCCCACAGGCAATCTCCCGACACGACTTGCCTTCAGAAATACGTCCGTCTGACCCACTGCGTCAGCCTCTGTGTTGCTCTGCGTAGCTGACTAGACGTCTAGTCTCAGACTGATCTCTGATGAAGTTATTCTGTCTTCTGTTGGATGGAAAGATGCTTTTCCGACTCTCTTGGACTCCTTCCCGACCTCTAGAACTGAAAACATCTCTCCTTCTCAAATCGATTTTGCCTCTAGAGACTAGTGCGTTGCACCAATTTTAGCCTCTCTGTGGCTCTTCTGCCTCTCTGCAAATTCACTCGCTGGATCTGGAATGCCTCCTCCAGCCTCACCGTCTATGCCCCTCTCTCACTGCTTCGATCTCTGACTCTCTCTTCGAGAACTGACTGCTGCTACTTTGGAAATCGATTTGCCATAAAATCGAACTCTACAAGTGTGTTCTCCATCACCACATTGATATCCTCTTATAATCCTCTGTTGGAGTTGTTAACCAGGCGATCCCTTCTATGGATAGAATCGATCCCTCTAGCCCAATGAGTGGGTCTAGTAACAAACGAGACAAAAACAAACAAAATTTCCTAGCTCAAGTCAGAATGACATGAGAGAGGAAGATGGCCTACATCGCTCCTATGGGGTTGCTTGTCGATATTAATCTTGATTTCCTCACTTCCATGCTTGCTCCTCACTATTCCTTTACATACGAATACTTGCAAGACAGATCAAACGACGACAAACAAAGAAAACATAATATATTGCATTCTAATGTAAACCATATGACGAATCAAGTAGCGTCATACTAAGCAAGTAATCATTGACAAGCTTATGGAAAGTAAAACATGCTTTGTATTATTGATAAATTAAAGAGGGAAGCATACAACCGGTGCCTTTATGTTGGGGGTTTCCTTCAGGACAGGATTCCAAGTCCAAGCCAAAGACTTTAAGCACTCCTTCTCCTTGGAATTTTGACAATGTTTGGGCGCATTCGAGCCCTAGAAAGGCAACCAACAATGACCAGCCATTTGGGGAAGGCATGCCATTCATTTATAGGGAAGCTGGAGAGGTTAAGGATCAATAGAAGAGGGGGGAAGGCCCACATCTTAAGGGGAGAATCCTTAAAGGTAGGATCAAGGACTCAAAATGGGATAACACGACTCAATCTCCAGCCAATTGATACCAGACTTCCGTTCTCGAGACTTCTAGAGGAAGAAGCTTCTGCTCCATTTTTGGAGAACCTGCCTGAAGAGGACTAGCGCGAATTTTAACTTTAATTCCCGCACGGCCACAACTGTTTACCAGTTACATAGGGTGACAAGCATGAGGGAATACAGGGGAGAACCATGCTGAGGCAGCGAATTAGGGTTTTTTACAATCTTTCTCATGAATTGCTGTAATACATTGATTTTCCATTTCTTCAGGGATGTTTTGAGCATGTTATTCATGGTGAACATGTTTTCATAGCTTTTGTCGCTTTGCAACATTTGTGGCATGAGTGACACAAAGGATGTAAATTTTTGTAGATGTTCTATGCTAGGAGCAATTTTACTTTTCTCACAGCAATCATACAAATGGTTAAGCAAAATGCAGATAGAACATATAAGTGGATCTTACAGAAGACAAATCAGAAACAGGAAAAATGTGGTGCTTCGTTACGGCGGTCAACAGGATGCTTCAACCAGCAAAGTCTCCTTGGTCAGCCAACCCAGCATGTGTCACAACAGTCCTCCAATCAGTAAACGAGTCAAACCAAGTCAACTCCAAAAAAGTCAACGTTGTCCTGAAAAAGTCAACGCAGGGCAACAAGCTAAAAGTCAACGCAGCAGCAGATTGGTCAACCTTTTGACCTCGATTTCTGTGCCAAATAGTATGGCCTTCCAAAATCGAACTTCCCACAAGTTTTCAGCCCAATTGGACCATGCGTTGACCAAAGTCAACGCTGGTCAAACTTTTTGCAAAACCCTAACTGCAGAAAATCGTCCTTCAACTCAGCCGTACTGTTTTGTCCTTCTTCTCCTTCACACGTGTGGCTGAACTCGTCCTCCAAGGAGCTCGTACTAACTCAGATGAGAGAAGATGTTGTGAGTTGTGTTGTGATGAAATGCTCTCCAACTTTACCTGTATTTATATCCATCATTTGGGGCGTGTGACACATCTGCTGGGGGTGTGAAACCTTAAGGCCGACCTGCACATATAATTTATTAAGAATAATAAATTCAAAATAAATGTTCTGCTCATCGGATTAAGACATATTATATATGGATTTTACACCTCTCCGAAAAAGGAATCCAACAAAAATATTAGCCTCTTAATCTGAGCATCATAACATGGAGTTTGGACCTAGTTGTCCAAATTTAACACTCCCTCTCAACTAGGGAGAACTCCGTCCATCAGTGCAATCAAACATCGTGCGTCATCCCGCCGTAACTTGCTTTGCTGGCCTTTTTATTTCAGAACAGAAGTGGAGTGGGTCATAAGAGACATCATCCCCATTGACCATAATCGGTCGAGAGTTCAAAACCTCTCTCAGACTCATAGTATCAACCAACCCAAAGAAGTTGGTTCATCTGACCCGAAGTCAGGCAGACGTCCCAGACCTCACTAAACTTGATCCCAGATCAAGTGGTTGGACCGTGCCATCCTAGATAGAGAGTACGGCAATCTCTGATGCGTCCATCGGTCTTTGCTAATAGTCTCTAGCTTTTCCCACCTCATTGGCCAAATGAGAGGTACTTCCCATGAGTCCTGAACTCAATGGGTAGGATGCATACGGGGCACAGATAAATGAGAGGCGAACCAGTTCAATAATCACAAGGGTGGGGCAGAAGCATTATGAGTGCTTATAGCTCCGAGAAGCTATCCCCAAAGCCCCCCAGAGCTCCCAGAGCTCATCGTCCAACAGGACCCACATCATAGGGTCTTTTCACGACACCAAGACTCTCACGGAAGGTTAGGAACTTGACCTTCCCCAGGGGCTTAGTGAGAATATCCGCGACCTGCTCATCAGTTCCTATATGATCGAGCCTTACGGCGCCTCGCTGTACCATATCCCGGATAAAGTGGTACCTGATATCAATATGCTTGGATCGGTCGTGGAACACAGGATTCTCGGTCATACGAATCCCACTCTGATTATCACAGAGTATCACAGTGGTATCTAGCACATGTCCAAACAGCTCACTAAAGAGCTTCCGCAACCAAACTGCTTCACAACAGGCCATACTAGCAGCAATGTATTCGGCCTCCGCAGTGCTCAAAGCCACGGAAAGCACGCTTGTGCTCATCCATATGAGATGGGGGTTCCAAGATTGAACGGCATCCGATGTGCTCTTCCCAGTCCACCACACACTTCGGCCAATGCAGCATGATGTATCCACAGGTATCACCTCCCGGCGCGGGTGTATCTCGGCCCATGTGGTTTATCGTGCCTGAAGATATCTCAAAGTTGGTTGGTCTCGATGCGAAAGTGATGAGGCACTCAACCATCGTGGCTCCAAAGTGTTCTTTGCAAAACATATAAAGTGGGTGTTCACTAAGACCATCAAAGCTCCTATGAGTTGACGATACTCAGTAGGATTGGCCAAGATAGGCCCGGCAGCGCTGCCACTCAACTTCTTAAAGTTGAGTTCCATCGGTGTCGACACGGACTTACAGTCCACCATTCCAAATCTTTCCAGAAGCTTCACAATGTATTTTCCTTGAGAAAGAAAAATCTCTCCAGGTCTCTGCCAGACCTCCAGGCCTAGGAAGTAGTGCATCAGTCCTAGGTCCTTCATCTCGAACTCAGTAGCGAGCTCCCTCTTACATTGATGAATGAGAGGGTGTTTTTGTCAGGAAGAGAATTAAATCCACATACAACACTAGAATGAGACTTCTCTGCTGACAAGTAAAGGTTCGGATCGACGGTATGGTGAGACCGGCTTCATCGAGTAACTATCCATCCTCTCGTACCAAGCTCTGGGTGCTTGCTTTAACCCATAGAGGGCTTTCTTCAATCTGCAGACATGAGTGTCTCGATCCTGAACTTCAAATCCCAGAGGTTGTTCTACATACACCTCTTCCTTCACATACACCTCTTCCTTTATTGCACCATGCAGAAAAGCGGTCTTGACATCCATCTGATGAAGACTCCATCCTTGTGTAGCAGCAAGGGCTATGATTGATCGGATGGTGGTATATCGTGCCACGGGTGCAAATATATCGTCATAGTCAATTCCTTCCTTTTGAGAGAAGCCACGGGCAACAAACCTTGCCTTAAACTTTTCAGCACTCCCATCAGATCCATGTTTGATCTTGTAGAGCCATTTAGCGGTGACAACGGATTTGTCCTTCGGTCTCGAGACCACATCCCAGACATCATTCTTCATAATAGACTCATATTCTTCATGCATAGCATCCTTCCAGACTTGATGCTTGATGGCTTCCTCAAAAGATCCAGGTTCAGATTGTACAATAGTACTCATGGCGGCTAGATACCCTTGGTATCTACACGGCTTCTTGCTTTCTCGGAATGTCCCCCTTGGGGCAGCATGACCCTCAGCATCTTCGAGGGTGTCCCTGAGCCATGATGGTCTCTTTCCGAGTGAAGGAGATGGATCAATAGGGTCCATTGGTCCTTCAATATCAGGCATTGTCTCATCCTGCGGTTCTTCCAGATTTCCAGGCCTTTCTTCATGATTTTCTCCAGATCTTGGAAGATCTACTACTTTCTTCGGGGAAGCATCTTCGTCAAAGGTGACATCATGGCTTATCTCTACTTCCCTTTGACCAGGTACATAGACTCTATAGGCCTTAGAAGTCTCACTGTAGCCCACAAACATTCCTTTCTTCCCAGTAGCATCCAGCTTACTTCTCTTTTCTTTCGGCACATGAAAATAGACAGGACATCCAAAAATTCTGAAATGTGAGACATCAGGTTTCTTACCAGAGAAAACCTCTTCGGGAGTTTTGGAGTCCAGAGCGGAATGAGGGCATCGGTTTTGAATGTACACAGCAGTATTTGCAGCTTCTCCCCGCAGAAACTTCGGTAGACCCTGGTCACATAGCATGGCACGGGCAACTTCCACAATAGTCCTATTCTTGCGTTCAGCAACACCATTCTGCTTAGGAGTATATGCAGTGGTAGTCTCCCTCTTAATGCCGGCTTCTCTGCAAAAGTCTTTGAACTCATTTGACTCATATTCAGTGCCATTGTCGGTCCTCAAAATCTTGATCTTCTTTCCGGTCATATTTTCCACTAAGGCTTTGAAGGTACGGAACCACATGAAAGCCTCATCCTTCTTCTTCAAGAAGTATATCCAAGTTTTGCGAGAGAAGTCATCAGTGAATGTCATGTAGTAGGAACATCCTCCCAGGGATGTCACGGGCAACATACCAGATAGATCAGAATGGACCAGTTGTAAAATATCAAATGTCTTTGTGACACTTGAGGGAAAAGGTCCCCTTGTATGTTTTCCTTCGGCACAGCCCTTACATACACCTTCATGATTATTTCCAAAGTCAGGCATCCCTGTCACCCCCTTCCTTGCTTCGGGAAGGGCCTTGTAATGAAAGTGTCCAAATCTTCGGTGCCATAGTTCGGTTTGTCGGATAGTATCACATGTCATTGCTCCCAGCAGACTCCCTCCAACCTGGTAGAGTGTGCCAACTCTAAAACCAATCGAGATAGCTTCCTTGAAGCTCTTCTTCCACATGAGCACCTTTCCATCAGAGAATGTTACATTGAATCCTTTGTCTTCCATGGCGGATACAGACACAAGGTTCTTCTTCAATTTAGGTACATAGAGTACATCTTGCAAACGTAGGACTTGTCCTTGAGACAAGTGGAGGGTCACAGTCCCTGTCCCTTTCACGGGATAAGTGGCATTATCCCCAAGGATAATTTCTAGATTAGTATCCCTTTCAACCATGTCAGAAAGTGCTTCCTTGAATCCGGTGATGTGTCTTGAGGCACCACTATCGATTAGCCAGACATCCATAGTGTCGGGTGGAGATGCAGCTGAGAGAAGAGATACAAGAATATACTCATTTCTTTTATCAACAACATTAGACTCCTCATACCTGGTATTTCTGGACCTTTTAGAAGGTTGATTGTTTCCTCCAAAGTGAGCCTTCCTCTTTCCTTTGGATTTGTCATTTCTTCGATTCCCATTCCTTTGGTTGTTGTTGTTATCATCACTATCGGGAGAATCCTTCTTGAAGGGGCATTCTCTAGCATAGTGACCAGGCCTATGGCAGGTGAAACATTTCCCCTTCTTCTCTTGAGTCCTTGTTCTTCCTTTGTCCTTAGAACCACCAGAGTTCTTCTTTCGGGTATGAGCACCATAGGCAGCATTTTTGTCATTATCGAATTCCTTCATCCTTGTTTCTTCTTGCATACATCTAGACAGAAGCTCATCAAAGTTAGGAATGGTATTATTGTTGAGAATGGTAGTTGAGAATACTTGCCATTCATATGGGAGTCCTCCAAGTGCGGTGAGAACCATCTCACGATCAGCTATTGTCTCCCCAATAGCTAGCAGATTGTTCCTTGTTTCGGTCAATTTCAGAAAGAAAGTTTGAATAGACTCATCCCGACCCTTCTTCATATTCTTCAACTTGTTCTTGAGGAAAAGCACTTGGTTCACATTGTTTACCTTGAACATAAGGATCAATTTGTCATACATCTCCTTGGATGTGCCTAGTTCAGATATATAGGAAACCAGACTCTTATGTATGGATTCCCTGATCAATAGCTTTGCTCTGATTTCACCCTTCTTATACTTGTTTCTAACAGCAGCGGTAGCATTGGATGGAGGTTCTTGAATCTTCCCTGTCACATGATCCAAGTCATGATCCTCCAATTGAGATCTAATATCAATGTTCCGGGCATGGAAGTCATCCCTTCCGGTCGCTTGTCATTCTCCTTGAATTCAAGACTAGTGGAACCCATTTCTTAGGTGATGATTGCTAGCCATAAGAGTTTATCTTCACCTCACCTGCGATACCATGTAAATTTTTGTAGATGTTCTATGCTAGGAGCAATTTTACTTTTCTCACAGCAATCATACAAATAGTTAAGTAAAATGCAGATAGAACATATAAGTGGATCTTACAGAAGACAAATCAGAAATAGGAAAAATGTGGTGGTTCGTTACGGCGGTCAACAGGATGCTTCAACCAGCAAAGTCTCCTTGGTCAGCCAACCCAGCATGTGTCACAACGGTCCTCCAATCAGTAAACGAGTCAACCCAAGTCAACTCCAAAAAAGTCAACGTTGTCCTGAAAAAGTCAACGCAGGGCAGCAAGCTAAAAGTCAACGCAGCAGCAAATTGGTCAACCCTTTGACCTCGATTTCTGTGCCAAATAGTACGGCCTTCCAAAATCGAACTTCCCACAAAGTTTCGGCCCAATTGGACCATGCGTTGACCAAAGTCAACGCTGGTCAAACTTTCTGCAAAACCCTAACTGCAGAAAAATCGTCCTTCAACTCAGCCGTACTGTTTTGTCCTTCTTCTCCTTCACACGTGTGGCTGAACTCGTCCTCCAAGTAGCTCGTATTATCTCAGATGAGAGAAGAAGATGTGAGTTGTGTTGTGATGAAATGCTCTCCAACTTTGCCTGTATTTATATCCATCATTTGGGGCGTGTGACACATCTGCTAGGGGTGTGAAACCTGAAGGCCGACCTGCACATATAATTTATTAAGAATAATAAATTCAAAATAAATGTTCTGCTCATCGGATTAAGACATATTATATATGGATTTTACACCTCTCCGAAAGAGGAATCCAACAAAAATATTAGCCTCTTAATCTGAGCATCATAACATGGAGTTTGGACCTAGTTGTCCAAATTTAACAAAGGACGACACTTTGGATAGGGAATAGGGAATGCAACAAAACGCTGTGTAACAAATGCCCCTTAAAGCATTAAAGTAGAACGAGAAGTGATGGTTGAACTGCTTTACCAGACAAGGCAAGGACTTTGGAAAGCCACCATCAGGAGACCTGCAAATCAAACACGATACAATGTGACATCTCTGATATAAATATGCCCGATAGGACACTATTGAATAGGCATCAAATAACACATGAATCCACGACATGGGCACAACCATACAACTAGACAGGAGCATATGTATAGATCCATGGCATGGTCTCAGCCATCCATATAGAAAGGATCATGTGTACAATCATGAATATTCCACGCAGCCTGGTTTTGAACAGATGATATTCAGGGTCTTCGTCTTTGTCTTGATCCATCCAACGTACAAATCTAACCATGTGAATAGATGTGCTGATGTCGAATATGGTAGAAACCACCGGATTACTAGTCAATGATGTAAACCGTTAACAAGCACGAGAGAAACCACCAATAATGATGATGGCTCTCAAGGTACGAAAACATAATCCACAATTGTGAATAAAGAAGTTGAAGTCGAACACTTGCAAAATCATTCAATCGAAGTCCAATGATGTGAACCTGTCATCGAACGCGAAGAACTTGCCATTGAGGCATGCAAGCTCCAAGGTACTGAAAGGGAGTTTCTAGATCAACTTCCTGGATAATGAGCTGACGTCGACAAGAAGTGATCCGTCGAAGGAGGGCCATAATGTTTCCCAAATCATCGACACGAAACATAGGATTTCTCAAGGCATATAGGAATGATTCAAGATTGTTGCAGAGAGGGTCATATAAGTATAAGAGGTTTAACTTTTGCAGATAGTACTTCTCTTGAACATATTAGCGACTCGACTTCGGATGTCGGCAGCATTTGACTCAAAATGGGATCAATGGTCATGGTGACAACATGATATGATCGAATGAGAGGCAAATGGATTGCCCAAACCCAGGAAGGCAAATGACAAAGAGAGGATAACCCCCCAAACCTGACACGAGATGCAGATAAGTGTCATGTTCAAGAGCGACATGCTGCCTTTAATACAAAATATAAAACATGTTTTACTTCCATTTCCCCCATTATTTCTAGCGAGTACCTCTTTATTTTTGATAGCAAGCTTGAAGAGGATACCATATGCTTCGCGTTTAAGTTCACCCTTTGGGTGAATCCATCCTAGTAAGATTAACGAGTCCTAGGAAGGAGTAACTCGGTCTTATCATGGTGACAAGTCCTTTGTTGTTTAAGTTTTATGAGTTCGACGGAGGGGTAACTCGACATATTTTTCATGTTTAGAGAGTTTGAAAAAGAAGTGGAAAAGAAAACTCCAAAGATCCCTTTTCGTAGATAGTCCCTTGAACCCGAAATGGTAGAAAACAATATCTGAGATAAACGCTTAGTCATGTTTGACTAAGGTATTCCTTTTTCGTAATTAATCAACCTCGGCCTGAAAAAGGGGTAAACATATATTGAGACGACGTCGTTTCATTTATTTTCACGAGCTCGAAAGGACAAGTTCTCGACAAATTTTTCATTTTTCGAGAGTCAGAAAAGAGCTTAAAGTTGACTCCAGGGGGGTTCCTTTTTCATTTGTTTTCACAAGTCTGAAAAAACGATAAAAGATAACTCGTCAGTCGCCAATTACTGAGATTGATTCAAGATTTCCTGCTGCTGCACACACAAGCAAACGTCATTTTGATCGAGAAAAATATAAAATAATAGGTAAAAATACTTTATAATATGGTAAAAATCATTTTTTATATTAAAAATATTTATTTAAAGGCTTTTAATAGTTAAAAAGTAAAAACAAAAATCATTTTTACCATTGTCAAATTGTGAAAAGCATTTTACCCTTATTTTTCTTTAAACTTCAGGTGCACCGTTCGATCGATCCGGGACACCGTTCACCGAGCCGTTTGTTGCAAGTAAGAGCTCTTTCTTTTGCCTGCATTTTGCCTATGTTTTTAAGCATTATTAGCCATTTTTCATGTGCTTAGGAAGCCCTTGAAAAAATAGGGCTCATGGGCGACCGACACGGGATTTACCTGTTGGGTTCGTGCTGATCGCGTTGGCCCTTAAAGTACCAGCGCATAAAAATTCATGAACAGACCGGTTGGCGCCGAAAACTAATTTATTTTTATGAATGCTCAAATTTAAGCCAATTTCTTGCCAAATTTCTTCAATGAAAGGTTATTAATCCTTGTTAGTTGATGTTTTACAGGAGAAATATGGCCATAGAATGGAAAGAGAGAGCCATGAAGCAGAAGATCGAGAAACAACTCAAAACCCAAATTGCATAAGAGCGCTGCGAAATTGCAGTTTGATCAAGTTCTTCCAGACACCCGGGATTCAATCCCAAGTGGATCTAATACAATATCTTGTGAGATGGTGGGATGTTGACTGCCAAATTTTTGTGATTGGTGGTAAGGACTTGGAGATCGCCAATGGAGTCACCATTTTGTTAACTAGGCAATCCCTTCTATGGATAGAAGCGATCCCTCTAGACCAATGAGTGGGTCTAGTAACAAACGAGAGAAAAACAAACAAACTTTCCTAGCTCAAATCAGAATGAAATGAGAGAGGAAGATGGCCTAGTTCGCTCCTATGCGATTGCTTGTCGATATTAATCCTGATCTCCTCACTTTCAAGCTCTCTCCTCGCTATTCCTTTACGTACGAATACCTGCAAGAGAGATCAAACGACAACAAACACATAAAGCATAGTGTATTGCATTCTATTGTAAACCATATGACGAATCAAGGAGTGTCATACTTGTTAGACTCCTGTATTTCACAGTATCACCAGGTGACTGATTATTGCTTAGATTTGTCATAACTAAAAATGATATTCCTTGGCTGTCATATATTTTCAAAAAAGAAGAAAGGGAGTATTGTTGAAAGGGGTAATGGTGATCAGACTTCATTCTTGCCCTCATTCCATTTCATTCACCCGCCACATTTCCTTCTCACTTCATTTCCCTTTATTTACTTTTCATTCCCCGCTCATATATTTCCACATATTTCCACACATTCTCTTACTTTCTCCTTTCATAATCTCTCGACCCATTTTCATTTTTTCCTAAGTTATTTCCCTCCTATTTCATTACCATACACCCAAATCGCTTTTCGCATCGGCCAAATCACAAAGTTTTTCAATTGCCTTATCCTACAAACCTTTCAAAGTGCAATGTGTGATGAAATGGGACACATCCACCTTTGGCACGCAATAAGCCTTACTGGTCGCCCGCACTTCGCAGCCCACAGGATTTTAACCTTACCTCTTAAGACTTATGCCAAATCTTATTTTTCCGCCGAAGTGATGAAGTGGAACCCATCCGACCTTCATATATTACCGAAATCCGCATGCAAATATTTATATTTCATATTTTCCTTACCTTCTGCCTTTTCGCACTTCCCTGCATTTAGCACGTCGCATGGCGCACTTTGCACCTTTTATAAATTACCTTTAAGTGCCCGCAACTTTAAGTTTTTTCGCAATGCGACCTGATCGCAATCGCACATCGCAAGTTTCAAAGGATTACAGTGGGAGGTAAAAGTTAAAAGTGCCAACGTGTGATATGCAATGCGGTGGGACCCAGTCGCAAATCGCAAATCGCAAAGTCTAAAGAATAAGTGCGGAGATAAGAGTTATGATCACTGAAGTGCGATATGGGGTGACGTGGCAGATGACGTGGCCCCAACCTCACAGTCTGCAGTTGATCTATGATGACGTGGCAGATGATGTGGTAGTGACGTGGCCTTGGTTTGTGAACTGCACATCGCAAGTTTTAAAGGATATCGCCCATGGTAAGTGTTAAGATCGCCGAAGTGCGATGTGCGATGAGTGGGACCCGATCGCAATGCGCACATCGCAAATGTTAAAAGATAAGTGCTAAAAAGAAAAAGTTAAAGTCAGTGGGATGCGAAATGCGATATTGGCACGGATGCGATGTATCTCAGAACAAAGACCTAAAGATTTTCAAGTTCGGGGGAATCCACATGTTCCTTGCCCCATCGTGTCTATGCTAAACTTCCCGCAACTCTCCGCTATCCCCGCTCACCTTCGCCCATTGCATGGTTCAAAGAGCCTTTTGGCCTCCCCGCATCTGCCGAAGGTTAATAAAGGAGGGGGGTCCGAAATGGGTGGTATCCCATACCGCTTGTTCGGCTACATGTCGCACCCAGGACTATTCCGCACCCCTCTCTCCAATACCGTTTACCACTCACAACCCCCTCCGAAAATCCCTTGCGCCACTCACCAAACTGCCACGCCTTTTTACCGTTGCATGTACTAGACGCTCCATGTTTGCTCCCGCTGTCCATTTCAATCACATCCCCTCCCGTTAAGAAAACCGTTGCGCCATAAAAGGTCGGGCCGTTATCCAACGGACCCACGCCACCTCCACACCACCGTGTCACTATTTTAAAAGCCAAATGTCGACATAACTACAGAGTTTACTCTGTCAGTATTGTCAATCTAACACAGGAATTGAATTTGCAGGTATTACCGGAGAAAGTGTGAATTTCAAAGAAGAGCTGTCAACACTTTGCGAAACCGGATTACGGGGCTCCTTTAGACTGTCAATCCTGGTTACTATCCCCTGCTGTCATATCCCTTCCCCAGTGCTGACCCATAATCATTTCTCTTTCTCGGTTCCCCCCTCTGTCATCCCTCTCTCCATTGTAGGATTGTGAAAGAAGAATCATTGAAGAGAATGCCTCTGAAGCTAGATCAACAACCTTTTAATCCTATGGTCTACCCACAAGTGGACCTAGATCACTTGGCTCTAGCAGACAAAGACTACAAAATCCATGAGACTGAGTTAGATTTTGATTTATTTGATGCCTACTTCTGGTTTGAAGACCAATTTCTCGAAGGAGCCAATGACATTAGCCTATGGGAGACTTAGTTACCTCTTTACATCTTCCCAAAAACCCATAGTTTCCCAGAGTTCATCAGGAAGTGCCGAATCTGTTATGACATTAATCAGAGTACCATAGTCACCCCAATAGGGGAAATCCTTTTTGCTATCAATGCCCAATCCATCCAACAGATGATGCAGGCCCCCACTCCTAAACAAGCAGTCCCTTTCTCGTATGAAGCCATCAGAGAATGTTATCAAAATCTTGACCCTGCGAGCAGAGCCAAAACTTTAAAACTTTCCATGGCCCCTGATACCCCAATGCCCACAAAGAACCCTCCTCATCTCTTATCTGCTTTTTCTATTAGGACCAAGCACATTATATCTGTTTTATCTTATTTGTTGGGTTATCACACTGATCAGTGGGTAGAGGAAGCTATGATAGGTTTTTTGTCCACTCTTTCCGTAGATGCTAAACCCGCAGTCCTTTTCAATTATGCTTAATTTCTTGCAGAGGCCATTCATGAACAGTTTTTAAAGTTTGATACGGAGGAGGTTTTCAAATACTCCTCTGTGTTGGTATATGTGTTTGTTCATTTCCACTCTAGAAGGTTTCAATTTCAGATGACCAAGGTAAATGAAGATGATGAGCCCCAATCTTTCATGTTCTGGACCACCCTACTATTAAAAGATCAGAAGGATTATACATACAAGGATTTTGTGGATTTGTTTGTGCACCCAGCCATCAACACACTCAGCAATGCAGCCGAACCCAGGATAAATGAAGAAATCAGGAAAACCATACAGCTAACAGAGCAAGTGAAGACAACAGATTGTTATTTGTACCAAAATTACACAGAGATTTGAGTCTATGGAAGTGAGCTAGCCCCTTACAAATTGCCAAAGTTCCTCTCCATGAGGGTCTTTGCACTAGAATACATAAGGCAAATGATACATGTAGATGAGCTCCACTTTGTCTCTGCAAACAAGAAGGATCAATTCAAGATCAAGACACAAATTGGGCCTTTCATCTATAACAATAGAGCAACAAGAGAGGAGGCAGAAAAGGCACTGAAGAGATAGGTTTCAGCCACAGTTTCACTTGGTCTTATGACCCTGTAGGGATTATCTCCAGGAAAAGGGTGGAAAACAAATCCACACCCTATGTTCACACACACAGACCTTCAATTGAGCAGTATGCCAATCAAACAGAATGTGTGACTAATAGTTAATACCCTCCAAGAAGAGGAAGAACAAGTTTTCTTCACTCCAAGCGTTTAGACCCCGACACCACAAGAAAGGAAGAATGCAGAAGGAAAAGAAGATAAGGGGAAAGAGCAATATAAAGAGATAGGGAGCAAAAGGCCAAGAGAGGATTTGTCACCTTCGGTGACTGATACCTCTAGTAAAGAATTCAAAATAAGATCTAGGAAGAGTGCTCGAGTTCATATGGATATTGATCAAGGAAGAGAATCAGGGCATCAAACAATGGTTCATATTTCAGACACCCTTGGGCCATCTCTAGTGGGTGGTCAAACAATGGCCTCCCCTACATCTACAGCCACAATGTCTCTATAGCAGCAGGCCTTGCAGACATCTACTTCTGGACCTACCATAGAAGGCCAAGAAAAATCAGTTTATGACACATTCAAGGAAATAAAATTGAGAAATGAGGTGCTGAAGACTAAAACTTACAATCAATTCTGGAAGCAGTCCCCAAGTTCACAAAGCAGGTTGCGGTCTGCCTTTGACATTGACAAGAGAAGGATGCAAATGGCATTTCTAGAAGCCTTGATCCCACAACCCCAAGGAGCAGGAGATTACAAGAAGGAATCATTCAATTTAATGCCAAAGAAATCCATCTGATTGACCAGATGGAATTACACAAGCAGACTGGAGAGATGGTGGCCTCCACCTTGACGAGTACTGCTATGAGCTTGTCAAAGCTGCAGGTATCTTTATCCAATGCTCAGTCACAACTCAGGATAGAAAAGATATTTGCCATTGCTAAAGACTCAAGGATCAAGTCTTTAGAAGAGTTAATAGTGAAGTTGGGTCATGACCCAGCCAATGTTCAGGTTGTGGAGGAGGTTTCGAAGAAGAAGAATGCTGATATAGTAGCCCTCAGGAAACAACTCAGGATGCTAGCAACAGAAGACCCCTTGGCCAAAGGCATTGAGGAAGATGAGTCACAGAAGGCAGAGCTATTGAAGTTAGTTGTGGTACAGTCTGCCCAAATCAAACAGATGGAAAACGAGATGGAGAAGCCGCTGAAGGAGAAAGAAGAAGCAGCTCGAGTGGCACTCATCCTGGTGGAAGCTGTCCCCATTTCAACAATCCCATCAATTGTTCCCACAACTGCTGGAACATCTAGTGGGACAGACCGGCTGTCAAAGGCCATGGAAAGCATGACCTTGCAGTCACAAGAGATCCATAAATTGGAAGCACAGATTGGCATCCTGAGGGATCAAAAGGCCAAGCCTGAAACTGCCCTTGAGATAACCCAAAAGCAGATTGAAAGACTGGAGAAGGCAGAGAAGGAGTTTTTGGGTAGCAGCATTTTGGGCCAAATGAAGTTGATAATCTAGGACGGTATCATAAAGTCGGTGGAGGAAATTTGGCACTCCATCCACTTCATTTTTGAACAGAAAGAGTTGGTGGACAAATGCGTCGTGGCCATTGAAAAAGAAAATCAGGGATTAGGAAACATGCCAATCACAACCCCTAAAATCATAAAATTCTTGAACTCCAAAACTAGCTATGAGCTTGAAGGGCTGGATGTACAAGACAGAACAACAACCATATTAGAAGTGAGAAGGGTCCTCACTAAGAGGAATTTAGTAAGGTAGTTGGAGGAGAAGTGTCGTGAGTTGGACCTGGCCATCAGGAGGTTCCTCGACAAGATTGAACCCCTGATGGCAAAAGGATTTCCCTCACTGTATATAATAAATAACAAGCTGATCCAAAGGGGAGATTATATGACCAAACTCAAAGAAATAACTAAGGATACCACCAAATTCACCAGCATCAAAGGAAAGATGATCGGGAAATTTGTCTGGAACCACTTGATCAATGACATCTTTATTCAACATGAGTTGAAGCATGTTTTCCTCACTAGGCCCACATTCAGCAAATACACAGAAGTGGATGAAGTGTACTGACAGGTCATAGGCACGACAATTCCCAGCAAAAAGGAGTGGAACAAGTTATGTATGTACCAAGATTGAAAAAGCATGGTGGACACCTCAGCGCAGTCACCGATTGATTAGAAATGCCAGCATCGCATCATCTTTAATGATCCAGTAGAAGCAGCCTAAAAGAAGAGCCAGATGTCGGAGCCACCCATCGTTGCCTCCTCGCAACCATATCAGCTGCCTCCAAGCCATCTTTTTGATTCACGAAGAGCCGCCTGAGTTTTACATTCTTGAAGAGTTACCAAAATTAATTCTACAGGCGGTGTCTGTCAGAGATTTTCTTTGTTCGGGCCTTGCATGGCCATACCTGTTTAATTTTCAGTTGTTTGTAATAAATGAAGTTTTCCAAAGTAGATTAGGGCAACCGACTTAGTCTTTAGTTAAATACTTCTAGAATTTTCATTATCAGGGGTTGGATATTGTTAGCCCCTGCATTGTAAGAACTACTATATTGGAGCACTGTAATTTTGGAGCTGGACATCAATAATCAAAGACTGTTTACAGGATTCTTGAGCTGTGTCGAAATGGTGATGTGCTACTTCTCTGTTTAAATGTTTCCGTTGTTTTCTCAGCTGTGCATTTGTTCATCTAATTGTAAATCAGAAATTTTAGATTAAGATTTGCCGTCGGAGCACCTTAATTCTGTCTACATTTACAATCTGAATGTTTTCTGCAGAAGTTTGATTAAAGAATTCTTAACTGCTCTTTAGTCACTACTGAACCTCACTCTTTCTTTCACCTCATAATTCATACAGCTCTTAAGATCCATTTAGCATAGTTAGCTTGCCCTGTGATGCTCTTGAATGTTGATGTACCATTCCAACCTTTTGACTCCATAGCCCAATGGATTAGTCCCTGCAACTCTATCTGTCCAACCACACAATCAATCAAACAAACAACCCTCATTTCTATAACTAGCCTAATATCAACACTTATAGTTATCAAGTTAAATCGTAAAAATAGAGAGAGCCCTCTTTGAGTCTAGGAAGGCTAGGTCCTGGAATCCAAAGTGGTTTGATGCTGTCCTCTATCGTTTGTTCTTGCCAATCATGCAAATTACGAAGTGACCACAATACTAAGCAAGCAATCATTTATAAGCTTATGGAAAGTAAAACATGCTCTGTATTATTGATAAATTAAAGAGCAAAGCATACAACCGGTGCCTTGATGTTGGAGGTTTCCTTCAGGACAGGATTCCAAGTCCAAGCCAAATACTTTAAGCACTCCTTCTCCTTGGAATTTTGACAGCATTTAGGCGCATTCGAGCACTAGAAAGGCAACCAGCAATGACCAACCATTTGGGGAAGGCATGGCATTCATTTATAGGGAATCTAGAGAGGTTAAGGATCAATAAAAGTGGGCGGAAGGTCCACATCTTAAGGGGAGAATCATTAAAGGTAGGATCAAAGACTCAAAATGGGAGAACTCGACTCAATCTCCAGCCAACTGATACCAGACTTCCGTTCTCGAGACTTTTAGAGGAAGAAGCTTCTGCTCCATTTTTGGAGAACTTGCCGGAAGAGAACCAACGCGACTTTTAACTTTAATTCCCGTGCTGCCAGCACTGTTTACCACTTACACACAAGGTGACGAGTGCGAGGGCATACAGGGGAGAACCGCGTTGGGGCAACAAATTAAGGGTTTTAACAAGCTTTCTCCATAATTGCTGTAGTACACCGATTCTCCTTTTCTTCAGGGATGTTTTGAGCATGTTATTCATGGTGAACATGTTTTCATAGCTTTTCTTGCTTTGCGACATTTGTGGCATGAGTGACACAAAGGACGACACTTTGGATAGGGATCAGGGAATGCAACAAAATACTGTGTAACAGGAGCACCAACGACCAAGATTAAAACTGAATCAATGGCTAGGATCATCTCTAGATCGATCCGTGTGAGTTTCTAGACTATTATCACCTTATCTCAATTAATATTGATTAATTAACTATATTCCCTAAGTTTAGACTTAGGAAATATTTAAAAAAAAGTTAATAATCTAATTGAGACACTTCGAGTTGGAATTTCCAGAAACGATTTCTAGCTTATGGTGATCTCATGTATTCTAACCTCTCCACAAAACTTCGTGTCCATAACACATCCGATGCTACAAAACTAACACTACCTCTTAGCGAGGAATGTGTTCTAGCACTGTTGCACTCCTGGTAGCAACACTATGTTTCTGCTCCATCTCTTGTTGCATTGCCGATGTTTGGCTGCTGCTGCCCACCAGCCACTGTGTAACTCTGATATGTGCTGCATCTGTGTTGATGCTGACCTTGCTGAACTGCTGCTAACACTGCATCTGCACTACAACTCTATTGCTGCTGCTACTGCAACATCTGCAGCTGAAAAAACATCCAAAACTGTACCAACTATGTTCAGTATGATGCATCTATCACCTGAGTCCTGACTGCTACTAGCATATGCATTGTCACTGAGGAATCTGCACGGTTGCTGACTCTGCACTGTTCCATATGCACTGCTGCCAACTTTGCACTGTGCTTCCTAGCATGTGACTGCTACTAGTCTCTACAACCGTCACTCTAGCATTTGACTGCACCAACTGCCACTTGTCCATCCTGCTATTGAATACTGTGGGCCCCCATAGCCAGGTACTGATCCAAGAGGTGGACTCCTCGAGGATCATGCCCATCTGTAGCTCTCTGGGTCTACAACACCAAGTCACCCCACCTCACCTCCTAGAGGTATATCAACGAACATAGCGAAGTCTTCCACCAGCCTAGAGGAAAGCCTATCCATCTCTACAGAAGCTGCCTACTGGTCCTTCTTCTCCTTCTTGTCCTTCTTCCTGAGAGGACACTGGGTAGTGTAGTGGGCTAGCTCACCACATCTGAAGCACTTAACCTTTGACATGTCCTTCTTCTTCTTCCTCTGCTCCCCCTGTCCCTAACTAGGACCCTTTGATGCAAGGGTGTTGGAGTAATTTCCAACTGCCGGATTAGTTGCAGGCGGCTGCATTGTCGCTCAACGAACAGGTTGATCAGCGCGGAGATAAACAACGAGCAGATGGGCAGCGATCAACGGATTGCGGGGGTTCAAATCGCGCGGAAGTTAACATGCAGCGACCCCCCCGTAGTTGACCAATTGATCGGGCTTTGACCCAAGATGGACGGCTGATATTTAGTGCAGGGGGTCACCCCAAATTGTCTTGTACGAACAGAGGGCAGCCCCCGTAACCACCAGCTTGTGGTGGCTCTGCCAACGCGCCACCAAAACGCCACCACCGCGAATTTTTCCACCGAGCCAATCCGACATAAATGAATTTTAAATGGTGCCGACGAAATTTTTAATGCCATTTATGAGTTTTTCAAGCGGTGATATTGTGGGTAATTTTGTCAACGAATGACATTTAATGGAATTGAGATATTTTGTTTATAAATAGAACAGAAATGTAATTTTTTTTTTTTTTCTTCACACACAGACAGAACAGATTTTTATATACGCACAGCAGTGCAATTGTTTTAAAAAGAGACAGAGAGTGCAAATTAAAAATACACAGCAGTGTATGTTTATTTTGAAAAAGACAGTGAGTTTTTTTTAATAGACAGAGACAGTGAATTGGAAATTCACAGCAGAGTTTTTTTTTTAGAGACAGAGAAGAATTTTTTTTGTTTTGGAGCTGTGCTTAGAAGCAGTCCAGCAATTGTAAATCCCTCTGTGATTGAGGAAGAGCTTGTAAACAATTTTATAGAATAAAATTTGTTTTATAAAGTTGAAATTCTGTTTTTTGTAGAGTGAAATTTGTTTCTCTGTGTTAAAGAGGGAGAATTCTGGAATTTTCAAATTTCCAACATGGTATCGGAGCCAATTCAGGCTATTTGAAGGTCAAATACGCTGAAGAAAAGGAATTCGTTATTGCAGAGGCCTCTCCAGCAGTGTGAAGGTGCAGACAAGAAGAATTCAAAGTTAAGAGTGCAGAATGGTTGGAGCCAACACTGGTATGGGTATGGGAAATATCCATCTCCCACAATTTAATGGGAAAAATTATGACTACTGGTCAATAACTATGAGGGCTTTATTTTTCTCCCAAGACTTATGGGAATTTGTTGAGGATGGCTTTGAAGAGCCAACAAATGAAGTAGAGTTTCTTCTTTTAACTCAGGCAGAAAGAGAGATTCTGAAGAGCAATAAGAAGAAAGATGCCAAGGCTCTTTTCTTCTTGTATCAAGCAGTGCATGAGAGTGTGTTTCCGAGGATAGCAGCAGCTAACAGATCCAAAGAAGCATGGGAAACTCTCAAGACAACTTATCAGGGCATGGAGAAAGTGAAGACAGCAAAATTTCAGTTGCTGAGGAGAGACTTTGAGACTCTCTGTATGAAAGAGTCAGACACTATTGACTCATTCTTCATTCATGTGATTGGAATGGTCACACAAATCAGATCTCATGGAGAGACTCTTGAGGACAAGAGGATTGTGGAAAAACTCTTGAGAAGTTTACCCTCAAGATTTGATGTGATTGTAACCACCATAGAGGAGACCAAGGATCTCACAAAGTTTTCAGTAGATGAGCTACATGCATCACTGATGACCCATGAACAGAGATTGGGTAGGAGTGAAAACTCATCTCTTGAACATACTTTTAAGACCCAGATGTCTTTCGGAAAAGGAAGAGGGCAAGGCAAAGGAAGAGGAAGAGGCAGAAGCCAGAACAGAGGTGGAAGGAACAGCCCTTCACATTCACATGGAAGGTGCAACAGTCAGAATCACAACCACGACCAAGGCAGCCAGCAAAGTGGATAGCAGAATGATCAAGGACAAAGGTATGATAAATCCAATGTTCAATGTTACAATTGTAAGAAATATGGTCATTATGCTAATGAATGTAGAACGAAGAAGCAAGATATGAGAAGTAGAACTAGTGCAAATTTCACTAGAGAAAATAGCAGCCAAAACAATTTGTTTTTAGCTTGTAATATGGCTGAAGAAAAGAATGAGGATTTATGGTTTCTAGACTCTGGTTGTAGTAACCATATGACAGGAAATATATCAATGTTTTCTATGTTAGATGAGAGTGTGCAGTCACAAGTCACACTAGGAACTGATAGCAAAGTTTCTGTTATGGGAAAAGGAGATGTGAATGTTTTAACAAGATTAGGTGCAAAGAAATCCATAACAGATGTTTATTATGTTCCAGGAATGAAGTGTAATCTCTTAAGTATTGGACAACTTGTTCATAAGGGATATAATGTTTTCTTTGAGGATGATGTTTGTACCATCATGGACAAACCACCCAGCAATCAGTGTATTGCTGAAGTGAAGATGACAAGGAGCAGGATGTTCCCTCTCAGAATGAGAGCAGATTTGAAGAATGGTGAAGAGAAAGCAGTAGTTGCACAAGAGACTTACCAAAGCGAACCAAAGGATGATAATTGGTTATGGCACTTGAGATTTGGACATCTCAAATTTGGAGGTCTTAATTTGTTGAACAGAAAAGGAATGGTAAGTGGTTTACCATTGATAGAGAAACCGGACAGCCTTTGTGAAGGTTGTATTCTTGGGAAACAACACAGAGAAAGTTTTCCTTCCGGGAAAAGCATAAGGGCAAAAGCACCCTTAGAAATTGTCCACTCAGATGTGTGTGGACCGATGCAAACTCCATCGCTTGCTAGCAGCCACTATGTGTTAACATTCATAGATGATTTTACAAGAAAAACTTGGGTTTACTTTTTGAAAAATAAAAGTGAAGTGTTTGAAAATTTTTGCAATTTCAAAGCACTTGTTGAGAAACAGAGTGGGTTGCATATCAAAGTCTTAAGGACTGATAGAGGAGGTGAGTATATTTCTAAAGATTTTCTACGTTTTTGTAGAGAAAATGGTATTCAAAAGCAGTTTACAACTAGATATACTCCGCAGCAAAATAGAGTAGCCGAAAGGAAGAACCGAACCATAATGGACATGGCGAGGAGTATGTTAAAGGCAAAGCATTTGCCTAATGATTATTGGGCTGAAGCTGTACATTGTGCAGCGTACATCTTGAATAGATGTCCTACAAAAGCAGTGATGAACAAAGTGCCGGAAGAGGCATGGAGTGGCACAAAGCAAAGTGTCACACACATGAAGGTTTTTGGATGTGTAGCTTATGCACACATTCCGGATCAGCTGAGAAAGAAGTTGGACAACAAGGGGGAGAAATGTATTTTCATTGGATATAGTGAGGAATCCAAGGCATACAGGTTATATAACCCATCCAGCAAGAAGTTTCTTGTGAGCAGAGATGTTCAGTTCATTGAAGAGGAAGCTTGGGATGGAAGCATAGAGAAAACAGTGAATGTTAAACACTGTTTATCTCATGATGAAAATGAAGATGAGTTGGCTGAAATACATCCCCAAACAGCAACACCAACAAGAGAGCAGCAAAGCACACCTTTGAGGAGAAATGAAAGTGCTTCTCCAAGCACACCACAAGGAGGAAATTCAAGTGCTTCTTCAAGTACTTGTACACCTATTGAAAGAGGTAAGAAATTCAAAAGTTTGAGAGAAATTTATGAACAAGATATAGCTAATGAAGGTATCAATTCTTTGTTTGCTTTATATTGTCATGTTGATGATCCTGTTCATTTCGAAGAAGCCATCAAGGATAAGAAATGGATAGAAGCTATGGATGAGGAGGTTAATGCCATAGAAAGAAACAAAACTTGGGATTTGGTTGAACTCCCAAAAGGTAAAGATGTAATTGGTGTTAAATGGGTCTACAAGACCAAAAGTAATGCTGAAGGCAAAATAGAGAGACACAAGGCAAGGCTTGTCGTCAAAGGCTATAAGCAGAAGCATGGGATAGATTATGAGGAAACTTTCGCACCAGTTGCAAGAATGGAAACCGTGAGAGCTGTGTTGTCCATAGCAGCACAAAACAAATGGAAAGTTTACCAAATGGACGTGAAGTCAGCATTTCTGAATGGAGTGTTAATGGAAGAGGTTTACATTGATCAACCTCTCGGTTATGAGAAGAAAGGCCAAGAGCACAAAGTATGCAAACTGAAGAAAGCTCTTTATGGGCTGAAGCAAGCGCCAAGAGCGTGGTACAGTAGGATAGACTCTTATCTACTGGAAAATGGTTTTGAGAAGTGTGAGGGAGAACCCACCCTCTACATCAAAGAACAAGATGGCAAAATTTTGATTGTAGTCTTGTATGTTGATGATGTTATTTTTACAGGTAATGATAATTGCCTTATTGAACATTTCAAAACAGTCATGAAGGAAGAATTTGAAATGACTGACATGGGTTTGTTGAGATACTTCTTGGGAATAGAAGTAGAGCAAGATGAAAGTGGGATTTTCATCTCACAGGCAAAGTATGTTAATGAGGTACTTGAAAGATTTAACATGCGGGAATGCAAAGCAACAATCACTCCAACAGTGATGGGATTAAAGCTCAGTAGAGAGGACAGCAGTAAGGATTTTGATCCTAGTTTATACAAGAGCATAGTTGGCAGCCTCATGTATTTGACTGCAACTAGGCCGGACATAATGCATGCTGTTAGTTTGATTTCCAGGTTCATGGAAAAGCCAAAAGATGCACATTGGCAAGCAGCAAAAAGAATTTTGAGGTATGTTAAAGGTACTAAAAGTTTTGGTATTTTTTATACTACTTCAGAATGTTCAGATTTAGTTGGATACACAAACAGTGATTGGGCTGGAAGTGTTGATGATCGGAAGAGCACTTCCGGTTATGTTTTTCACATGGGTTCAGGAGCCATTTCATGGGCTTCTAAGAAACAACCAATTGTAGCATTGTCTACAGCAGAAGCAAAATATGTGGCAGCTACAGCGGCAGCGTGTCAAGCAGTTTGGATGCGGAAAATGTTGAGAAGCTTATGTCAAGAACAGGTAAAAGGGACAGTGATTTTTTGTGACAATAGCTCAGCTATTGCATTGTCTAAAAATACTGTTTTTCATAAGAGGACTAAACACATTGACACCAAGTTTCACTTCATACGTGAATTGGTTAACAATGGTGAGATAGTTTTGCATCATTGCAGAACGGAGGATCAATTTGCTGATATCCTCACAAAGCCACTTGTGCAGAAAAGCTTTGAACATTTCAGAAAATGCTTGGGTATGCAGGAAAACCCAACAGTTGAAATTAAGGGGGAGTGTTGGAGTAATTTCCAACTGCCGGATTAGTTGCAGGCGGCTGCATTGTCGCTCAACGAACAGGTTGATCAGCGTGGAGATAAACAGCGAGCAGATGGGCAGTGATCAACGGAGTGCGGGGGTTCAAACCGCGCGGAAGTTAACATGTAGCGACCCCCCCGTAGTTGACCAATTGATCGGGCTTTGACCCAAGATGGACGACTGATATTTAGTGCGGGGGGTCACCCCAAATTGTCTTGTACGAACAGAGGGCAGCCCCCGTAACCACCAGCTTGTGGTGGCTTCGCCAGCGCACCACCAAAACGCCACCACCGCGAATTCTGCCACCGAGCCAATCCGACATAAATGAATTTTAAATGGTGCCGGCAAAATTTTTAATGCCATTTATGAGTTTTTCAAGCGGTGATATTGTGGGTAATTTTGTCAACGAATGACATTTAATGGAATTGAGATATTTTGTTTATAAATAGAACAGAAATGTAATTTAATTTTTTTTTCTTCACACACAGACAAAACAGATTTTTATATACGCACAACAGTGCAATTGTTTTAAAAAGAGACAGAGAGTGCAAATTAAAAATACACAGCAGTGTATGTTTATTTTGAAAAAGATAGTGAGTTTTTTTTAATAGACAGAGACAGTGAATTGGAAATTCACAGCAGAGTTTTTTTTTTAAGAGACAGAGAAGAGTTTTTTTTGTTTTGGAGCTGTGCTTAGAAGCAGTCCAGCAATTGTAAATCCCTCTGTGATTGAGGAAGAGCTTGTAAACAATTTTATGGAATAAAATTTGTTTTATAAAGTTGAAATTCTGTTTTCTGTAGAGTGAGATTTGTTTCTCTGTGTTAAAGAGGGAGAATTCTGGAATTTTCAAATTTCCAACAAAGGGATACATTCTCCTCCTCCTTCACTGTCTTTTGCCTGTTGTTGCTGCTACCACTAATGGAGCTCTTCAGAAGAGCTCGTCTCAATTCCTCTTGCTGCAAATCAACCCACATCCTTTCCCATCTCGGTAGCATGTCTCTGCCCAATATACTTTGGACAAATACTTGCCAATCCTTTGAGACATTGTTGAGAGCTAGTCGCACTAGCTCTGAAGATTGAGGCACTGTCCCAACAGCTGCTAGCTGGTCTCGGACCTCCTGAATCCTGGTGAGGTAGGGGTCTATGCCTTCCCTTTTCTGCATTCGGATGAGTTTGAACTTCTCCTCGAGGTACATCTTCCTCTGCTCAGAAGTGCCCTAATATAACGTGGCGAGAGAATCCCACATCCGCTTGGCAGTATCTTTGCCAGCTATATGCGAGACTACATGATCCCGGACTCCATCTAGGATCAGTCGCTTCGCCTGTGCCATCTACTTTTTGTACTCCTTTAGGTGATCTACATCCGTGGGGATCGCCACCACATTATCGATGTAGACCTTTAGGCCAAATTCATCTAGAAGGAAGGAGATCATTGCCTCCTAGATGACGTTGTTGGAAGAACCATCCACCCTGTCCTGATCTCTAAGCCCTGAATGGCCATCTCTGAAAAAATGTTGAAAACTTCCTCTTCCCCTGTGCTCAGCTGCTGCTCTGCTGCTCACACTCCCTTCTGGAACGTGTGGCTTTGCTAGTTGCTACTGTCGATTTGCAACTGGAAATTCGAACTTCCGAGACTAGAAGTTCCTTAAGAGAATTTTTCCCTCAGTGTGTGCTCTTCTTCCACCCAACGCAGGTTCTGCACTAGAAAACTGCTGCAAAACCCTGTACATCTAGCTAGACATCTGCACAATGAAAATACCGAGCTGCTCCCTCTGCCTCTGGAATCACTCGATCTTGAGAGAACGAATTTTTCTGCCCCACACTCTGAAAAATCGAACCTCCATAAGTAACTCGGCCTCCTGACAAAGTGGTTGCGCTGCTGTTGGGGATTTCGATCTGCTCCCCACACTGAGCAACAAAATTACTTAGTTTCGCCTATGAGCTCTGTGGCTAATCAATTGCACTTTGATACCATGTGAATATCACTGGAATCCTATTGCAGCAACTAGAATTAATTCTCCTAATTGTTAATTAATTTAACAATTTATTTGCTACGACAAATACCAAATTTATCACATTGCAACCTTCACAAATAAAACTGCGGAAAAATAAAATGCTAGTAGAAATGCTAGCACACACATAAAATGAACATAATTATTTTTGGACGGAAGTCCCTGGAAAAACTCAACTCGAGAAAACTGGTGCAGCAGATGAGGGTTTTATTATTATGCAGTAGTGAGAAAATCTGAGTACAATTGGATGCCGAAATACTAGCAAAGATATAGAGAAAAATACTGGCATAAATCTAGTGAGGAATTTTCCTCACCCCACAGGCAATCTCGCAGCAAGTCTTACCTTCAAAAATACCACCCTCTGACCCACTGCATCAGCTTTCGTGCTGCTTTGCGTAGCTGGCTGGACGTCTAGCCTCATAATGATCTCTGAGGAAGTCATTCTTCCTTCTGCTGGCTAGAAAGATGCTTCTCCAGCTCTCTTGGACTCCTTCCCGACCTCTGGAATTGAAAACGTCTCTCCTTCTCAGCAAATCGATTTTGCCTCTAGAGATTACTGTGCTGCCCCAACGTCAACCTCTTTGTGGCTCTTCTGCCTCTCTGCAAATGCACTTGCTGGATCTGGAATGCCTCCTCCAACCTCACTGTCTCTACCCTTCTCTCACTGCTTAAATCTCTGACTCTCTCTCTCTGACAATTCACTGTTGCTACTCTGGAAACCGATCTTCCAGAAAATCGAACTCTACACGTGTGTTCTCCATCACCACATCGATCTCCTCTTATAATCCTCTGTTGGAGCATCAACAACCAATATTAAAACTTAATCAATGTCTAGGATCATCTCTGGATCGATCTGTGTGAGTTTTTAAACTATTCTTACCTTATCTCAATCAATAATGATTAATTAACCGTATTCCCTAAGTTTAGACTTAGGAAATATTTAAAAACGGTTAATAATCTAATTGAGACACTTCTAGTTGGAATCTCCAGAAACGATTTATGAGTCCTGGAGATCTCATGTATTCTAGCCTTTCCACAAATTTTCGTGGGTAGAACACATTCGATGCTACAAAAACTAACAAAAGTGTGGTTGATCATTTGATACTATAGTAAAAAACCTACCTAGCCTTTGGCCAGAAGATGTCCCTCATCAAGTAGTTCGATAGTCTCCAATGGAGGGTTGTGGTATATAACTTGGAGAAAGTGTGACCCACCATAGTATTTTAATAGCTATTTGGATCAACAAGGGACCTCAATTTGTGGATTGGGTGGAAATACAGACAAACTACGTTGTTAAAAATAACGTTGATGTATTGGAGCAATGACCGAATGTCGTGCTTGAGGAATTCTACTTAGAAATGTTGCTCATGTACAACTTTGCTAGTGTTCATATCCCATATCGCTTATTTGATATTTGAGTTCCATTACATGTGACAACTATAAATATTGCAAACCCTCCCGAAAAACAATTCTCAATGATTTCATTCCACTAATGACTATGTATCTCTATCTGGTTATTCTCCTTTGGACAACGTCCCGAATCTCCCTCGCAAAACGAATTGGGCTACGGGCAACACCCAAAACATCCTGATACTAGTTATCCCCGAGAGCTTGCAAACCTCACCTACCTCACAAACTCTTGTACCTCAACTAATGGCATAATTATCAGAGATGACGGTTTAGTTAACATACTAATTAAATTTGTCATACTTCATTGAATTTGTGCGACTACTTATTAAATGCGCGGAATTTTGAATTTTATTATTAAAGTTGGGCGAATGCGGTGACTATGGAACTTAGAGTGGACTGTGGAATATGGAGCATAGCCAGGTCTTGATGGAGTTTTACATCACCACGATACACCTTGAAAGTGCAGAGAGATGCAAGGTATGATCAGGTACTCCACTGTCTTCTTGGATCTGGAAACAGATCAAATTTTTTTTTTTTTTTTTGAAATGTTTCCATTTATGGACCTGGCATTTCCAATTTCCTGAAGCGACCCTGTTATCACTCAAACTAGCAGGGGTCTTAGGAGGGGATCCTATCAGTGTTGCGAACATCTCGATAACATCCCGATTTTATCTTGAAATCACGTTTTTTTGGCCTAGCCAATGTTTGCCGATTTTTAAAGATATTTTTATGGTATCTTAATTTTTCTGATGTTTGCCGATTTTTTACCGATATTTTCTCGATTTTTTGGTTTTCCGAACCCTTGCCGATTTTATCCCGATGCCGATGTTCACAACAATGGATCCTATAGAGCAATTACTAAGTCAAGGGAAACAATGGAGCGATAGTCCACTGTCAGCTCAGCTAAGGCTCCTTGCTCTTTCCGAACTTTCACTGATGGGAGGAGACCCGGTATAAGGGAAATCACAATAATGAATATGTCAATGAAAGGACGATGGGTGATTCCGAGGGCCTATTCACAAGAGAGACTCAATTATATGGCTTTCTTGCTTTGAAAGCAAGGTGATAGGCTCTCTAGGAAGGGCTAAGGGATTATCGAGGCTAGGGTTTGGGAATATATCTTGTAAAGATGGTTCCTTGGCATAGAAATCCTTATGGAGAATTGGCCTTTTATGTGATCTTTGTGGATTTTGAGTTGCAAAGTTGTGGGACCACACGGGACCAAGTGGACCTAGAATTAGGTCAAGTGGAATTGATCAACCAAGGAGTGGCTTGACCTGATTGTGGAAGGGAAGAGGATCAATGGAAAAATCTTCCTATGATAGAATACAATGATCCAAATGAGGTCACTAGCCAAGGGAAACCTAGGGCAAGAAATGATGTTTGGGCTAGGGCTTGCAATATCTCGAGATCCTATTGTCGGAATTTCGTGAAATTTGGAGGGCCTCTAGAGGAAACCCTAGCGCAGTAATGGACAAGAGATCAAAGTCTTTTGATGGCTAAAGCGTGAGATAAATGATGCCCTAGATGACCTATGGAGGCTAGGCCTAGAAAGAGAAGGAGAGGTGAGAGGAATATGCGTTAAAAGTGACCACCTATGGAAGGACCAGTGCCTTATCCTTTGGGAGACATGGAGTTAGGAGAATTTATGGTTTGGAAGAGGTTCACCCAATCAAGGAGGTCTTCAAGCAACTTCACATGGCATTAGCTACTTGAGATCTTTCTACTTCGATATGCAATAATTGATGACTTGTCAAGATGTATTTCAACAAAATAATCTCTAGGAACGTTCACCCATTCATACATGGCCGGTGGCCCATGCAATGATGCAACGCTATAAAAGATCAAAATTTCCACAATTTCGCATAGGAAAACAATAAATTTCAGACTTGTATAGCGAAAATCCTAGCAACATTCATGTGACAAAGTAAATAACAAGAATAAGCATGAAAATTTACTTACATGTACAAAAGAGTATAACCAATCATCATATTATGCCAATAATGGAGCTCCACGACAAGAGAGAAAGACCCAAACATCAAAATTCATCCATAACATGCAAACTCGTCCTCCAAAAGGGAATGCAAAATTCTCAAGAGCCAATAAATCCCAATCCTAGTGAGATGATGATGAAAATGAATCACCTCACTTGTATTTATACAATCACTAATGAGTTTGATTTGCCTAATTTGGCCTAATTGAGCCCCAAATAATAAAATAATGTGCAATAATAACATCCCTTTGTGACAAGCCCACCAAGATAGCTCAATAACATAAGAATAAGCCTCTCAAGAGGGTAGAATGATAAATAGAATGAGTCGTTAGGCCTTTGAGGAGGCCTAATGAAGTCCTAAGTGTACCATGATGTGAGATGGACCTCAAACATAGTGGACAAGGGGTTGGCCCCTTGTTTTCCAAGTAATTCCCTGTGGTGCCCCCAATTGGGTGTGGGGGCACAAGGACATCCTCATGGGTCTCCAAGTGTATCTAAAATAACTGTAAACCATCCGTAGGGGCTAGGATGATGACCTAAGCTCTTGGTAGTGATATACATCCTCATATGGACCTTGGAATATTTGCCTAGTGTATGGTGCAAGTGTGGAGCCGGCTCCATGGTGCTGTGGATCCATGAAGTACTCTTTGCTATGGTGGAGGCCCATGGCTCTCAACGCTCACCCTACAAGTGCCAATGTGGCTCTTTGGAGGGTCAGGACCCTGTATAGGGAGACCAAGCCCTAAATGGAGACCCATCTGCAATCCTACATAAGATCCAATGCGTTTCCTTTCCCTCCATTACAACAAATAATCAGAATAATCAAGTAAAAGAGCTTACACGTCATGGAACCAATGGGCTCTTAATGGTGGCATTCCCTTCCATAGTGGGATTTGGCATGTGCAAGTGTCTCCAAGCTCAATAAGGGGGTTAATCAAGGACCCTATTAGGTGGTTTCACCCTTTAAAGGGGGGTGACATGTCCATGGTACATCTATCAGGTGGTAGGTGGCAAATGATATAGTGATGGAACAAAGTGGGGATCAGGGGAATGCTCCAAGGCACATGCCATGGTACAAGGGATGCTATAATAAGGGAAGCCTACACATGGGAATGTGAATGCAAGAGGGAGAAAATCGTGGTACATGAGTTACTTCGACCTTTTTTTTTCACCCTTCTTCATATGCCTTTTGCCTTTGATAGATTTTTCTTCATAACTGCTCGGGGCTCCAGGGGATGAGAGCATGATGTGTAGGATATAACAGTAGGTATCCCCTTTTAAGGTGGGGCATTTCATTTCTTACTAGGGGTTGGGCCAATCATGGGTTCCTTAATGTGGAGGGGCTCATCTAGGGCCCATAGGAACCAGGGTGATGGCCATGAATAGGGGTAGAGCTCATGTTTAGATTTTTCCCATGTGCTAAATTTGTATGTCCCAACCATATTTTGCATTTTGTTGTACATTTCTTGTTGAGAGTGGCCAAATTATTCTTTTTATTTTCTTTTTAGTTGCATCAACCTTTGGGGCATCGTTCTAGGCCCGCCCCAAGGTGTGGGAAAGGGGAGGGAAAGGCTAACCCTATGTGGACCCAGTGGACACATATGGACCCGGATGGGAAAATATGAATGGGGCTAAAATGAGCAGAAGGGAGAGATGTACATGGTGTCGAGAAGCGGGATCACGCAACCAAAATTAAGATTTCCCATGTAGTGCCAATCCTAAAGCTAATGGCCAGTAAAGGAGATTCCACGAGACTAGGATACAAGGCTAACCACTAAATTAGGCAGTGGAGACAAGAGTATAGACCTAGCCTACTCTTTCTGCCGAATCCCCCCACCAATCCATGCCCAAAAGTGCCAATGACAAGTAAGGAAATTTACTCTACTATACTAATGAAAAGCTATACCTTCAGGGTCGGGAGACCCACCTTCAAACATACAGTCATAACAAGTCGGCGTGTGACTTTTTGACCACTGGAGTGGCACCTGATGATTATATGAAGACTCCATGCCCAAGGATGTACCAAGTTAAAGTTTGAGTGGGGACATTTGTGTCAGATTTTGTTCCCCCTTAAAACTTATACGTGGCTCTCATGAACATACAAATTATATGCTGCCAATTTAGACAACCGACGCAAGATTTTTTATATTTGCCTAACTCATGTTTTTGTTAAAGTTTAAGTGGGGATAAAACTGCCACATGGGACAGTTCTTGTCTCCCACTAACAACCAGTCATAAGAAGATATGCAAATCATGTCTGGTAGCCTATATGCAACCACTGTTAGCAGTCTACATGTAGAGATGAAGGGCAAATCGGTTAGCACTTGTAATAGGTGTCATTTTTTGGTTTGATTGGTTGAGAAATGAGTGGGATCTTGCTGCTTCTTTCACCCACTCGTACCCCACATGGCAGTAGTGAGTATGTACACACAGGCCAACAAAAGGTATTTACAGTAACTTGATTCCCACACTCGACAGTCATCTCAACACATGGATGGCTCATCCATACACTTGTGATTTGGCTTGGCTTTGTGATCTCCACCATTTCTCCACTTGTCATTTGATTTGGCATTGAGATTTCCCCCCAAAATTGTATAAATTGAGAAATTGGGCTCTCATTTGGTAATCTTTGGTACTAGCTGTTGTGCTTGGGGAGACTCTGCTCCTATGTACACTTGTGCTTCATGTGAATAAAAAAGTCTTTGGGGTTCATTCATGGGTGTTTCTCTCTTGGATTTTATGTTTGACTTAATGATGGTATATTTCTCTACTTGTGTTTAATTTGATTTCATTCTCTCATATGCTTTCATAAGAATTGTGAATGTACAACTATCTTGTATTTGCAATTGGTTATTTGATATGCTCTAGGCTAGACAACTCTATCTATTTTCAAATAAATTCTAGATTTCTCTTGTCATTGTTTATTAATATAATCCATATGAGCTAATGTGCATTTGAAGTTTTGTAGATGCCATCTTTGGATCAACTAGCAAGCGTGAGGGGAAGTCTTCAAGAGACCAATCCACTCTTGGCATTATTTACAAGGAGCTCCTATCGTTTCTTGAATCTTAATAGCTTATCTTTCGAAAGTGTTAGTTTTGCAGGGTTTCTTTTCACATAGTTTGTGCTTAGGCCAATTATTTCAATCAAATTTACATTGTATACTCTTGTGCTTTCATCTATTTATCTAGCTAATCAAGAGCTCCTTGTAAGATAGAAAAGTGATGGGGTCTTTTTCCATCATTTGATTTAGTTTTTTTGTATATTATATTGTAGCATTATCACTCATTTTGCATGCTCTTTTTCACACTAACCTTGGTTTTAGTTTTGCAGCCCTAATGCGTTGGTTGTAGGTTCTCTTAAGTTTCAAAGTTCCATTTTGAATGAGGTCGTGGGCATTAGGAGGGCTTGCTAAAGAAAAATAGGCCATGTATCACTTTTGGAGATTGTATTTCCTAATTGTAGCACCATCTTCATCTCTCTTGAGGCTCCATACTTGAAGGAATTCCCCTATGGTTTCAAAACCTCATTTTGTACGTCCATGAATTCCTTGGTTAGCTCTCAAAGAGCCATTAACCTCATTGTAAACCATAATAATAAAATTTCTGATTTTGGGAGCATGGGTTTTACCCATTGACAACCCTAGCTCTCCACAAACTCTAGCTCTCCACATTTTGGAGAAGACTTGTGGTTTGAGTTATTAATTTTTTCTCACTTACATGCATCTCATTTTAATTGGCTAATTAACGCAACCATGCATTTCACTCATTTAGCTTGAAATATTGTTCAAAGTCCACTAATGCTTCACCATCGATCACATTTTACATCTTAAGTTTTAGTGCATCAAGTACTTGGGCAATTTCACTTTACAAAGTAGTGTTTCATTTTATTTCAAGCTAATATTTCAATGATAAAGTCTATTTCTTTTGCAAAGTTAATTGAATACAAATCTTGAGTTTACTTTTCACAAACATTGCCATTTACTTTAGATGCAAGTCAATCTCTCATATTTCTCAGGTTTTATTTGCTTTTGTGTATATAACAAATTTATCACAAGGCAAAGCAAAAACTTACATGTTTATGCAATCTTGTGTCTAAAGTATCTCCATCATTTATTTAACATTTGCAAATTTACTTGCATGTCATAGTAGGCATATCAACTTAGTTGCACATTTAAAATTAATCTTCAAGCATAAACTTGGTTGATGGAAATTATAGGGAAAAAAGACTTTCTTCGAAAATTCTTCTATTTGGTACGAAGTAAGGTAAAAGCATGTGACCCTGCAGTTATGAAGGTGGTTTTCTCCCTTGTAGGAATGAAGGCACACACTGGCTCGTAAGACTCAGGGCACGAGTATCGTTAATGACACCCTCGTGTCCTCGCTCCCCTCTTTCTTATAGTCACCTCAATTTTTACCCCCTGGTAAGAGCTCAAGAGGAGGACTTCTCACATAGATTAGACATTTTAGATTAAAAGTAACCAAGATTAATTGCATCCAAATCTAGTGTAATTGCATCTCATGCTAATACACCTCATGGTTTTACTTTCAATTGTTAATTCCTTTTGTCATTGTTGAATTGAATATTTTGTTGTGGGAAACATTTTTTATCTACATTTTGCAAGTAGAACACTAATTACTTTTCCTTTTGCAATATATCCTTATATGCTGAAAACATCCTTATATCATGTATTGTGCTAACATTTTCTTGTTTCATTTTCAGGATTACTTATGCTTTCATTTGAAAGCATTTCATCTATTTAAAGCAAATATCTTTCATTTCTTGAGCAATACTTTAAAAGACATTAGTTTTTCATATGCTTATGCTTATCTCATGTGTTGATGGTTAATGGTTATTTCATTTCATATTGCTCACATCATATTTTCTTGTAATCTTGAAAGGTAATCCATTTCACTTTAACCTTTCTTCTAGAGACTCATATCATATAACTTTTCATTAGGGACCACTCCCCATAGCTAACCTAGGAGATAGCTTAAACAGAGAGAGTTGGGATTAGTGTGACAACCCCTTCTCTGAGTTCCTTGCCACAAACCACACCTTATGGGGTTAAAGACTTTTCTCACTAACTTGTAGGTCAGTGTAGGCAGCAAGGTCAACATGACCACATGGCTGACTCAAGTGACGGAGAAAATGGCACATCAAGCTATCTAGTGGCTGCAAGGGGCTGCTGGCTGCCAACTGAGGACCATCTAGGAGAAAAAAATTCTCCTATATACACTACCCACACGTGGTGGGTAACATGCCCAAAAATGTTTTTGAGGCGGATCCAAGGCAGATCGTACCCATCTCTGTTTCATAAACTCAGAACAATGTTTTTGACAGTTCAGAGTGATGTTTCCTGTAACTTAGTTCCGATTGCACCCATGGTTCGTGTAACTTCGCAAGAAAGTATAGACCCAAATTAGTGATTTTGAAAGTTCTCATGAAATTCTTCTTCTTGTCAACACTACTACCTATGAGAATCAAATCATCTACATAAGGGAAAAGTATTATTGTTTCTACATTGACATGCTTGACATAAAGGTTAGGATTTAAATGGCAATGGGTGAAACTATTAGATAAGATGAGGTTAAATAAGATAATTTTATTAATGCTAAAATGTGGCCATAAATAAGTCAATGGGACTGCTAGGTACAACAAAAACAATACATAGTGGGACTGTGAGTGCAATTCTTAAAGAAAAACATATCGATCCTTTGAGGTCAAAGACTTAGAATCTATAATCTATCATCAAAGAAACAAAAGAAGATACAGAGTTGGGAGTCTTGGAAAAGAGAGTATCCCTCTCTAGAACCCTAGAGAAATGTTTTTCTTGAGGTGCTTGGAGTATGTTCTCAATTGTTGGAGGAACGATTACTTGTTTAAGAGGAGGAGGAATCGCTAAAGTCTCAATTTATATTAATAGTGGGCAGATCTCTCCTACCATCCAAGGTCAAAGTGAAGAAACCCTTGATGGAGAGTTGTCTTGATGAATTGGATAATCTAGAAGTACTAGAAGATATCATGCTACTTGGAAGAGGTCTTTTTTCCACAAACCAGCAATATGAAACTACAAAGACAAACATAACAACACTCTTAAGCACAACTTTCGTCTAGGGCGTACAAATAGCATTCTATGGAAATGAAAATTAACAGTTCCAGTTCTATGGGTTTCCAAACAAGCGTCCTTAGGAGTTTCCTTTCATTCACTAACATGGTTTTAGAATTGAAAACACGAGTTCTGATAACTGCAAACATGCATGTGCTAACATGGAGATAACCCTAAGAGATTGCACTAGCGACTTCTTAGAAGCACCATAAAAATTATCAATGCATTCTCAATTTTTGGGACTTGAACCAACACATTAAGTTTTAACCTATGCATATCAAGTACATGCTTGCAGTTTTAACAGGTTAGCAGATAGGAACAATTAGTAATTATAAAGTAGGGGTGTGATGCCTAAAAACACTCCTAAGAGACTGAACAGGGTTCCTTTTCGTCAAACATGGATATAAATGGCTTTGTACTAGTTTAAGAAAGGCTACTACAACAATTATAGCCAACAAAGATAACAGTGCCATGCACAAACGTGTATGTGGTCATCGCAAACAGCAGTGACATATCCCTTGGTTATTTATGTAGAAATTCCAACCAAAGGGGTTTCACAAAGGATAGTAATGATTCTTGGATGTGTTCATATATATATGTATTTGGTGACCTAAATGTGGCCTTCCTGCTGCTTTTTGGCTCTCATACTTTCCTGCAAATTGATTTGTATGTCAGTGTATGATCCCATCTTTCATAAAATCATAATAAGCAAAACATTGTAACAGCTACCAAATTGAAGAAGATCATGACTTTCAGATTTTGCATTTGCATGTTCCCTAAAGGCACTTATTTCAAAATATATAACAACCCTCACGCTATGTACATATAAGACGCAGCCGAAAACATCAAAACATTAGTTATTACACTATATATGTTGATTTGTGGTAGCATCGCATGTGCTCTAAGTCTCAAACATTGTGGAGAGGCTTAGACACAAGCATTACAAGTCACAGGACACATCCTCCAAGGTCATGCGTCCCATATTTCACGTGCCAGACACGAAAAACGGCCTAAAACGTGTCCAATACGATTTTGGTCGTGTCCTCCGAAACAAAAAACGTGTCCGTTTTTGAAAATGTGTCCTTTGTTTTTGAAAACGTGTCCTCTGTATTTGAAAACGTATCATAGGATATTTCAAGATAGAGCATATTTTCTTGAGGTGGAGGAAGGCTTTGTAGAGTTCTCCACTGGCACTAGGAGATTTGGCGGGCATGATGTACTTGGAGATAGGTGGGTCAAAGATGCCTATGCTTGGTGGGAAACCCATGGGGCAGCATGCCCTATTCTACAACAATTAGCCTTGAGGGTCCTCTCTCAAGTTACTTCATCTTCTTGTTGTGAGAGGAATTGGAGCACTTATGGGAATCTATATAGTTTGAAAAGAGTAGGCTTGAGCAATCCAGGGCGGAGACAATGGTGTATGTGTACACCAACCTTCATCTTATTTACAGGCAGAGGCAGGGATGGTTGAAGGGCAAGACAAAGATGTGGGATGTGTTTCCTGATGATATGGGCTTGGACGATAGTGTTGCGTTGGCGTTAGCCAACATGGATCTTAATGACCCAGTGTTAGAGCCAGTGAATTTTGATGATGAGTCTCTTGAAGGGTCATCCTCCACACCAGCAAATGCAGCAGGTGCAGGAGATCTTGGATTGGGCATAGAGGAGGAGGATGGAGTAGGATCAGATGGCAGTGGCAGTTATGGTGATTATGACATGGAGGAGGACATGGACTATTGATAGAGCGATGAGTCGTGGAATCGTGGCTAGTGATGTGGTTCCTACTTATTTTGTATCTACTCTTTTGTATTTTCCAGTGGCATTCCCTCAGTATCTATGTAATACATTTTGATTTTGATGACTCTATGGAAAATCTTCATTTTATGGTTTTAATATCTAAGTTCTTCTAAATTTCAAGTTATTGTTATGGTTTTAACTTTTAAATTTTAATGACTCATGAGTCATTGACTATTGTTGTGGTTTTAATGACTATTTAGTATTTCTTATGTGCTTGTAGCCTTGTATAATTGTAATTTGTTAATAATAATTTATTATATATATATATATATATATATATATTTTTTTTTTTTTTAATATAAATAAAACTTGTCCCTCGTGTTCTGTTTCCGAGGTCACGGTGTCTCGTGTCGAATACTTGTATTTATGTGTCCTCTGTGTCTTGTGTCCTCATGTCATGTGACTTAGATAACCCATAAACTGTTTTGGGAAATTCCACCCAGAGACAATTTTATTTGATAAATTAATTATTTTTAATGAGGAACCCTAAGTGTAACTTAGGAAATTAGAATAATAATGGGTATTAATTTAAACTATGGGTGAAACTTCTAGAAAAACCAGATCAAGTCTAAATGTAATTTTAGCCGTTGATTGGAGATCTAATCTCGGCTGTTGAAGTCTCAACGAGAAGACTATAAAGAAAGGCTTGAGGGTCATTTGTAAGATACACTGAAAGAATCAAGTGATCGAATTTTTCTGACGGAGCAGTGTTCAGACGAAAACTTCGATCTAAGTGATTCTTCAATGCAGTTGAGGGGCAAAGACAATTTTGGCAAGATGATCTTCTCCGGGCCAAGGATCAGCAGCAGAGAGGCAGAGGAAGACGAAGAGGAGGCTGCGCAGAGCCCAGAGTGAGTGACGCAACACCCAGAAGGGGTGACGCAGGGCCATGCAGGCCCCACGTAGAGGCAGCATAGTCTTTCAACAAAAAGTCTGATTTAAGCTAGCGAAATCCAGATTTGGGCCGAGAGCGCTGGATTGATTTTCTGGAAGGGCTAAAAGATCACGCAGAAGGGGTGACACAGTCTCAGGTCTGACCCCACGCAGGCCTATGCAGCTACTGCGCAGAGGCAGCGCAGAGGGAGTTGGGGTTTCGTCAATTCAGCTACCGGATTAGCGAGGACTTGCAGAGTGAGGTATACTCACTGATTTATTTCTCTGTCAGTACTCTCTGTAACTGATTTGTCTCGTGAGACAATCAAAGTTGTATCTAGTTTAACTGTTGCTTAATAAATAAACCCCTTAGATCTGCTTCACTGGTTTTCCCGCATTGGGTTTTTTCGTGGACATTTGTCCAAAAACAACGATGTCCTGTGTGTGTGTTATTTTTCTTGCTCAGATTTCTGTTTTCACATACATTTTAATGGTTGAAGGTTGCTTCAGTAACTACTTCAATATTTGAAGAAGTAATCTTTAAATAACTTGTTAAATCAGATTTGCAAGTAGGAGAAGTAGTTCAGCTTGTTGTAGTAGAGATTCCAGATCTAAATCTTTGAATTTCCACATGGTATTAGAGCGTGTATTTTGAAACAGGAAGAGCAGATCCAGCGCGAGACAAAGGTTAAAAAGTTGTAGAAAGTAGCAATTCGAATCCCTAGAGGGATTGCGCAGTCCAGGCCAGGAGAGATGGAATTTCCAGGAAGGTCTCCCTCTGAGTGAGTCGACAGAGAGGTAAGATCTCCATATCAGAATTTCGCCAAGGCAGATGGAGCAGCACAGAGCCTCAGTGCAGCGCTGGTGGGATGCACTTTCTGCAAGCAGATCTTGATTTTGCCAAGTAGAAAGTGTCAGAAGAGGAAGAAGCATCACAATGAGGGAGTTCTCTTCCTCAAGAAGTTCCTAGCCAGGGAAGTTCAGTTTTTCCAAGATCTGAGCAGCAAATCCGGGCAATAGATCTACGAGCTCCACAAGGAGTGCATAAGCTTGTCTAGTGTTGCACAAAGGGGAAAGAAGAGGAGTAGATTCGACATTTTTGACGGCCATGCATTTCACGTGCTTAGAGATCAGGACCAGTTGGAGGGATCCTCCAACTACGTGATCTAGAAGGCAAGGATCACTTGTCTTCTAGATGAATAGGATCTCAAGCTCTTTGTGACGAACACAGATGTTGTCCCTACAGATCCAGATCAGTTCAAGCAGTACAAGGCTGATATGGCAAAGGCAAAAAGGCTACTCTTGGATGGAGTCAAAGATCACATAGTGTCCCATATAGCCGAAAAAGATATTTCCAGGCAGATGTGGGAAGCCTTGGCCATGCTATATGAGGGATCTTCCGAGCAAAAAAAGATGTACTTGGAGCAGCAGCTGAGGATGGCGCATATGCGGAAAGGGGAGCATATTGTTCCGTTCTTGTCAAGACTTCAGGAGATTCATGACCAACTTGCAGTAGTGGGGTCTACCCCTTCTCCTACAATGATGGTGAGACTAACATTGAATGCAGTCACTGATGATTGGCAGGTATTTATCCAGAGCATCCTGGGCAGAGCAACCTTGCCTGGTTGGGAATAGATGTGGACTGCTCTTCAGCAAGAAGAGCTAAGGAGAGACTTGGTCAAGTGCAAACTTGATGGCAACAATTGCAGTGGATTGAAGGTGAAGCAGGAGGAGGAAGAAAATGCAAGCCTTGCATCCAAAGGGCAGCACGAGCAGCAAAGACGTCAGAAAGACGTCTCAAAGATCAAGTGTTTCAAGTGTGGCGAACTTGGTCACTACGCTTCCCAGTGTCCTTTGAAGCAAAAGGACAAGGATGAGAAGCACTATCCGAAGGCTGCGACGACAAAGATCGATGAGGATGAGTACGCCATGAGTGCCCACGCATCTCCCTCCTTCAGTTGTGCAGGATCCCTGAGGAGTCCACCTCTACGGGTGCCCAAGGTCAGTAGTAGCAGGCTGGAGGAGTGTTCATTCGGTGCAGAGGAGTGTAGAAACGACAGATGCAGTAGTTAGAAGCGCTAACATCTGAGCAGCACAAAGCAAAGTTGTAGCGATGCAGAGGGATGCAGTGCAAAGCAGCAACATCGCAGTGCTTCAAAGGGACAATGTGGGACTAGTAGCAGTCAGTGTTTCAACATCGAGATGCATCCTGAACACTTGTTCAGATTCATGGATGTTTTTCAAATGCTTCTCTCAGCCACTGAGTTGTTGTGCAGTGTTAGTAGTGGCAGTGCTAGTAGCAAATACAACGTTTGAGAGGGAGTTGCAGTTACGATGTAGTGTTGATCGTGGCAGGGTCAGTGGTAGTACAGTTGCAGCAACAATGCAGTGATTGATGGGTAACATGTCAGACATCATCAGCGCAGAGGGAGATACTTCAGAGTTAGAGCAGTGTGCAACAGGGCATATATGTTAGAGCACATTCCTCGCTAAGAGGGAGTTTTGATTTGTGGTAGAATCAGATGTGCTCTAAGCCTCAAACTTTGTGGAGAGGCTTAGACACATGTGTTATAGATAACCCAAAAATGGTTTTGGGGAATTCCACCCAGAAACAATTTTATTTGATAAATTAATTATTTTTAATGAGGACCATAAGTCTAACTTAGGAAATTAAAATAATTAATGGGTGTTAATTTAAACTGTGGGTGAAACTTCTAGAAAAAGCAGATCATGTCTAAATGTAATCTTACCCGTTGATTGGAGATCTGATCTCGACCGTTGAAGTCATAATGAGAAGAATATAAAGGAAGGGTTGAGGGTCATTTGTAAGATACACCGAAAGAATGAAGTGATCAAATTTTTTGACGGAGCAATGCTCAGATGAAAACTTCGATCTAAGTGATTCTTCAATGCAGTTGAGGGGTAGAGACAATTTTGGCAGGAGGATCTTCTCCGAGCCAAGGATCAGCAATAGAGAGGCAGAGGAAGATGAAGAGCAGGTTGTGCAGAGCTCAGAATGAGTGACACAACACCCAGGAGGGGTGACGCAGGCCCACACATGCCCCATGCAGAGACAATGTAGTTGTTTAACATAAAGTCCAATTTCAACGGGGGAAATCCATATCTTAGCCGGGAGGGCTGGATTGATTTTCTGAAAGGGCTGAAAGATCACGCAGAAGTGGTGACGCAGTTCTAGAGCTGACCCCATGCAGGCCTACGCAGCTATTGCGCAGAGGCAGCTGGGGTTACATCAGTTTAGCTACCAGATCAGCGGGGACTTGCAGAGTGAAGTTTACTCACTGATTTCTTTCTCTGTCAGTATTCTCTGTAACTGATTTGTCCGGTGAGACAATCATAGTTGTATCCAGTTTAACTGCTGCTTAATAAATAAAACCCTCAGATCTGCTGCACCGGTTTTCCCGCATTGGGTTTTTCCGGGGACGTTTGTCCAAAAACAACGGTGTCCTGTGTGTGTGTTATTTTTCTTGCTTAGATTTCTGTTTTCACAACATTTTAATGGGTGAAGGCTGCTTCAGTAACTGCTTCGATATTTTAAGAAGTAATCTTTAAATAACTTGTTAAATCAGATTTGCAAGTAGGAGAAGTAGTTCAGCTTGTTGCAGTAGGGATTCCAGATCTAGATCTAGGAATTTCCTCAATATAGCCTATGTAGTATTTGATCTAATCTTGAAGTGTGGACCAAGAAAAATCTAAACTCAGAAGTAAGGGACTGCCATACAAACTTCAGCCAATTGAATATTTCAATGTGCGTCATCTTAGCTGTTTGTATTAAAGACACTGTTGTCCATGACAAACTCACTCATTAACGTTCCAGATGCTGTAGACATGATTCTTTTGAATAACAGAAAGGTATTCTGCAAGTTTTTGCTGCAGCTATCTGGCAACATTATGTGCTCAGGTGACTCATATTGCTGTATGGGAAAACAATAGAGAATACATGTGAATTCTTTTAAGTACACATCTTATTTTTGTGTGCAAATCTAGCTGCTGAATTGTTGACGGTGATTACTTTTTATATTGCCATCAAATTAGGTATTGGTATATTTTTTATTATCCATATTTATGTTTCTTTGATGTCTTGTTTTGTGATAACAAGCTAATGATTTTTTTCACTCATTCAGGTTAAGGTTTTTCCACTGGGTGATAAAGATGCTGTTTTACGACCAAAAAATAATATTGAAGGCTCATCAATAAAGTTGCTTTCAAGAGTGGAACAGCTGAGATTGCTATCCAAAGCAGAAAAGGCAGGCCTATTATCTGCTGCTGAAAAGTTTGGTCTCTCTCTTTCTAAAATTGAAAGCCTGGGTCTTCTTTCAAAAGCAGAGGAGCTTGGTATACTTTCAGCAGCCACTGACCCTAACACACCTGGAGCACTTCTAAATCTAGCAATAGTTCTTCTGATTGCAGGGCCATTATGTGCCTATTTTGTTCCCGATGACTCAAGCTGGGAAGTAGCATTGCAGGTTGTAGTGGCTTTGCTGTCTGTTGTCGGTGGGCCTGCAGCATTTGCCGGATCGAATTTGGTATCAAAGTTGCAGAACTGAAGCTAAGATTCGAATTAAGCATTTGTTCATAGTTATCATTCTTTCTGTTTGGATTTATTGTATTTAATATTTAGAGATAAGAGATGTATGGAGTGAACCTTTTAGGGATCATCCAATAAACTGATTCTATACTTTTTGAATACTTTCATCTTATCAAATAACAGTCTTAAGTTCTGATGTATTTCTATCAGGTATTGACAAAAAGATTAGCATCACTTGATAGTTTTTAAATTATGTTCCTTCTTTCTCCTCCATTTCTTTGACTGCAGCTTTGTTACCCACAAGTGAGTCTATTGGCTTGATGTGGGGATACACAAAACTATTAGTGACACAGGGAAATTAACTTCTTTGTTGGATATAATCGAAGGACCAACTTATATGATGTTTTTATTATGCTTTTAAAATAAATGTTGTGATAAGTTGGGTTTGAACTTTGAATGCAGACCTACCAAATCACGGTGAGAAAGTAGATGCTTAATAAGTATTCAATTATATTTGAGCCCTGCCATCTCGAAATTAAGATCAAATTGAAATGTGCGTTATTCTTAGTCCAAGTAAAGGCAGCTGCCACTGTGCTTTCGTTGACAGTAGTGTGGTCATCAAAATTAGCTATGTGCAGGCAAATTGAAAGATGGGAACTCAGTTGCAGATTGAATTAATTAATTTATTTTAATCATAGTAATCCATAACTTGTTGAAATAATCTGTGTTAATCTGTGTGAGGCTCAGGATCAAACGTACTAGCTGCCACTATAACACCAAGATATATCCAACAGCACGCAAGCCAGATATACCAATATCTTAATGACTTAGCAAGAGCCGAGAGTCGAAACTCCATGTGGTGGGGAAGCCTACTCCTTGAGCCTTATCACAACCTGCCAAACGTGTCCCCTTGGAATTGAACCCAGGTGGATGGGAGAACAAACTGTGCTCCCAACAACTCGGGTTACTAAAACGGGAGGCAGATTGAATTTATTTAGCAATAAAAAAGAGTTGAAAACAAAGTCACTTGTTTGAAAATCATTTTAGGAGAAAAGAAAGACGGGGAGATTTATTTGGCTAAAAGCAGTTCTAAATGGGGTGGCCAGAGGTAACTAGGGTAGAGTAGGGGCAGTTGGCACATTATTTAGCCAAGAAGAAAGCATCAAGTTAAGTTTCCTTAGAGACTCTGGCAGGCCACAAATAAGTTAGCAGAACTTTGTTCAAAGGATGATCTTAGCATCAGAATTGAAAATTAGGAGTTTAAAATATACTAACTACTCACAATATGTCATAAGTAGGAAAGGTTGTGCCTAAAAATATCAATCTTTCCAGGAGCACACAAATTTGCACGACCTTGAAAATTTTCTTTGATTATATAATATTCGAGTGGTTTGTATTTAAATCTGAGGTAGATAATTTACTGAATTTGGTTAAATAATCTAACAAGAAGTAATTATGATGTGCATTCATGGTGAAATCGTAGCATTTGACCGCTCAGAACATTCATCGCTGATGATAGGGCAATGGATATCAGTTGACCTGCTTAGGAGATCATAGTCACTTCGCTGGATGATGGCCTTCATTCATGTTGTCTTACGTCTCACAGTGGTCTAGATTTTTTCCAGACACCTCAAATTTAATAAAACGTGTCGTCTCACCAAGGTTCATCTGTGACCATAGTTCATAGTCTTCGTCAGAATTACCACTGGTTGCTCTACTTTTGGTTGATTTCTTTTTTGCACATCCCATTCCCATTGGTTGCCTTGCTTTTTTGTTGTACCCTTTTCATTCATACCTCTTCACATTTATCCCTTCTCTGGGAGGAGGTTCAAGATCGAGTAAAATGGAGGACTTACCAGATTACTGGGATGATTTAAGCAAAGAGCTCTGAAAGGCAATTGTGGAGTTGAAGTCTAAAGCGAGATTCGTCAAGCAGATTTGACTGATAGAATTTGTCAAAATTAAAGTACTGAAGAACATGCAGCGTCTCTTACCCACCACGGCAAAAGACTGACAAAGTTAAGAGTGAGAAGTGGAGTGCATGGACAAGAGAATGGAAAGGGTGCAGAATGTAGAAACAGAGCCAGATTCCTCCCTAATTGGCAGAAGAAATTACATTACTAACCGCACAAGTTCACATTTAAATTTAAATAAATTGTGGCATCGCAGCTAAAAACGATATTTTTATTTCTTAGTTTTCAAAATTTCTTAACTCCTATCGACTATTATTTTGTTTTGTTGAAAAAAAATACTCGCATTTTCTAAAGCTGAATTAATAAATACGAGGAATTTATGGTTCGATTTGAAGTTTTTATTTTCGGATTCCTTACATCTTTTAGATTGAACGCTTGAATTTATGCACGGATGAAATTGTATATTCTGTGGGGTGAGATTGTAATTTTAAATATAAATAAAATGATTGTAATTTTAAATATAAATAAAATATATATTTTAAGAAAATTAAATTAGATTTATAAATGGATGAAATTATATTTTTATATAATGAAGGAATATAATTCTAAATTGCAATAAAAAAAATTTCCTGCACATATATGTCTTCACTATTGGTTAGTTAAAATATTAATTGATATTTTCTTTTAATCGCGTGCGCTGGCTTTGGACCTCCGCTCTGCCTCCCTCTGCGCGCTCTGACCGCGCCTGGGCTGCTGGCAGCTCCAGCACGCCCCAGCTTTGTCCTGCTCGGCCTACTCTGGGTCAGACCTGACCATGGAAGATCGCAGGGCTCCTGATCCCCCTCCGCCTCCGGAGGTTTCTGCTTTTAGGGCAATGATTGCTGCTGCTCCCAAATGTCCTTCGTCTTTGTCTCAGCAGAAATTTGTGAAAAAAATGGATTCAATCCCCACAGTGGCTCTTCCCAAAGAAGACACCTGCAAATCGGCGCTGAATCTGGCGGAACGGGGCCTCATAGGCCAATTTACGGGCCTTTGGCCCTCTCCCAAATCTGTTGAGGACTGGACTCAAAGGAACTGGAAGCCTTTGATCAAAGAGGGAGTCAAAAGCTATTTCGTAGGTAAGGGTTTCTTTGTGTTCGTTTTTGAAAACCTGAAAGACAAAGGATTAATCTTCAGAAACGGACCATACTTCATGGGCCCTCAGGGCCTTTACCTAAACAAATGGTCTCCTGACTTCGACCCCTCTCAGGATGTTCCCTCGGCTGTCCCGGTTTGGGTCAGACTTTCTCACTTGCCTCTACACTGTTGGAATCCAAAATCTCTCCAGATAATAGGAAATGCTTTGGGAAAATACATAGATCAGGCGGCAAGAAAGGATCAGTACTCATGCGCTCGCATCTGCGTAGAAGTAGATCTCGAAGAAGGATTACCGGAAGCTATTAAGCTCACTGTTGCTGGGTGGACGCATGTCCAAGAGCTGGACTATGAACAGTTGCCATTTAAATGTAGGCATTGTCACGGCCATGGTCACTTTGCAAAGCACTGTAAGAAGAAGGCTGAGGAACAAGTAGATAAACAAAATGAGGAACAATGGACCCTAGTCCAGAGAAACACAGGCTCAAAAAAAGGCACAGGTAAAGGAAATATGACAGGAGATCAATCAAGCTCCAAAAGCAACCAAGAAGCGGAAGCACCACCAAATGCATCAGAAAGAGAGTAGGACATACAAGTCAACTCAAATCAGGAGAACAAGGAACAACCTGTCCCTTCTCCTCCAGATAAAGTGAGAGAGGAAACAACTCAGATGGAGGCAAATCAAGGTTCCCCCACTAATCCTTCCTACGCAGAGATAGCAAGGAAAAAACCTGTGGATAGTGCTAGTTCTTCCGAGGATGAATTCTACGAGCGCCCTTCCAAAAAAGCAGGAAGGAAATCTCGTAAAGAGAAGAGGGAAGAAGAGGCAGAAAGACTCAAGATTCAAGGAAGTCAATCTACAATAGAAATGTCTATTGGACGAAATACCAGACCAAGGCCTTCTAAGGGAGGCCCCAACCCCCCTCTTTGTAAATAATGAATCTCGTCTCTTGGAACTGTAGAGGTCTGGGGAACCCCTCTAGAATAGAAGCAGTCAGGGACCTATTGAAAGCAGACCCCTCAGACATTCTTATGCTCCAAGAGACCAAAATAGAAGAGCAGGCCCTTCTAGAGTTAGGCAGAACAAAGTGGAACAAAAAAGCAGGAAAAGCAGTTAGCTCAAGGGGAACCTCTGGAGGGTTGGCAACACTTTGGACGGACGACCTCTTTCAGCTGTTAATGTCCCATGAAACCCAGAACTGGATATACACAGAGCTGAAGCATAAGGCAAGTAAGCTGTCCATATCTCTCTTCAATCTCTATGTTCTGGTGACTTATTCTGAAAAACGAGAACGCTGGGATACTCTTGTGGCCTTCCTTGAGCAGTCCAACCCCAGCAACATCGTTCTTGCCGGGGATCTGAACATTGTTTTGAAAGCAAAAGAAAAGAGGGGGGGCACCAGCTCCAAAGACCCTATGTTGGCCAAGGTTGAGGAGATCACCCAACTCTGGGATCTTCTTGATTTCAGGCCCATTCGTGGCATTTACACATGGTCAAATAACCGAGCTGCTTCGGAGCACATATCTGCTCGATTAGACCGTTTCTTGGTGTAAAGTTCCATTATGATGAATAAGAAAATAACCACCAAAATTTTTCCCAAGCTCTCCTCAGATCATAAACCCATCCAGCTCCATTTGGAAGATGAAGAAGACCTGGGACCGCTTCCTTTTCGCTTCAATCCACTCTGGATAGAGAGAGAGGGATTCATGGAGACTGTCAAGGCATCATGGGCCATACCAATATCGGGATCCTCCAGCTACGTTTGGGAGCAAAAACTGAAAGCTACAAAGCAAGCCTTGAAGGACTGGATAAAAACACCGGATACCAACCCCACCAATCAGAGAATGGAGGCAGTGCAGCCTTTGTCGGACCTGCAAACTGATATGGAAAACAGAGATATCACACTAGAGTTGCTCGAGGAAGAAGTAAAAGCACAAAGAGCAACGTATCAATCTTTTCTTAAGGAAGAAGAGTACTGGAGGCTTAAATCCAGAAGCCTTTGGTTGAAGGCCGGGGACCGGAACACTCCCTTCTTCCATCGGCAATACAGAGCTAGACTGTCACGGAATTACATAGCAGAAATCAAAACCGCTGAGGGCCAAGTATGTAAAGGATTCAATCAAGTTAAAGCCGCCGCTGAAAACCACTACAGGAACTTGTACAGTGAAGAAGCTCAAAGCAATGATGAGGAGGCGAATGATTTTCTCTCCAGTATTCCTTCCCTTATCAGTCCTGAAGACAACTCAAACCTCTGCAGACCCATTACCGAGGAAGAAATCATAAAAGTTATTTGGTCCATGGAATCAGACAAGGCCCCTAGGCCGGATGGGTTCACAATTCATTTCTTCAAATCCTGTTGGCACATTATCAAGGCCGGCCTGCTTAAAATGAAAAGAGGATTCATGCAGAAAGCCAAGATTGGTGGAGGAACCAAGTCCACGTACCTGGCTTTAATTCCTAAGGACACCAATCCGGATTCCTTTGCCAAATTTAGACCCATCTCGCTGTGCAATGCTTCTTATAAAATCCTGGCAAAACTTCTGGCAAGCCGGATCAAGCCACTGTTAAAAAAACTGATCTCCAACTATCAAGGTGGTTTCGTGGAGGGTAGGCACATTCTGGACAACGTGATCCAAATTCAGGAGACAATACACTCAAGTAAGCAACGAAAGGAGAAAGGTATGTTGATAAAACTAGATATGGCAAACACCTTTGATAGAGTTAATCATAATTTCCTATCTAAGGTCCTGCTCTCCTTTGGTTTTTCGAGTCATTTTGTCCAATTAATAAAACCCTGCATTGATACTCCTTGGATTGCTCCGTTAGTGAATGGCAGACCTGCTAACTTCTTCCAAGCTCAGAGAGGTATAAGGCAGGGTTGCCCACTTTCCCCCTTCCTGTATATCATAATGGCAGATTCCCTTAGTCGTAAGCTCACTGCTGAAAGAATAGTAGGTCACATTCCGGGCCTCAAACCATCTAATGGAGCTGAACCATTGAATCATGCTCTCTTTGCCGATGATTCACTTTTACTCGGAGGAGCCTCCACCAGAATAGCCAGAGCATTCGACTCAGTCCTCAGAAGGTATTGCAGAGTCTCAGGTGCCTTGGTTAATGAGAGGAAGAGCGAAATATATAGCTGGAATATAGACCAGAATGAACTCTCCGCAATCACTGCTCTTCTTGGGTTTAAATGTCAGGCAAACTGGGACAGGTTTAAATATCTCGGTCTTCCCATAACTTCTGGAGTCAATAAGAGATCGAGTGACATAATCGCAAAAATTAAATCCAAAATTGCTGCGTGGGGAGGCAACTGGCTGACTAAGGGAGGTAAAGTTATCTTAATTAAATCTGTGCTGTTTGCACTCCCAATTTTCCAGGCGGCTTTCCTCCTTGCACCTAGAAATGTGATGGAGCAGATCTCCAAGTTGCTTAGAGATTTTCTCTGGCAGGGAGGGAAAGGTAATGAGAGAAAAATGCATCTGGTTAACTGGGATGTGGTCAAAAATCCATTGTCTGAAGGCGGCCTGCAAATTAGAGATCCTACGCTTGTCAATCTAGCATTGGGAGGAAAGATTTTGTGGAAGCTGTTCCATGAGCCCTCTCATCCAATCAGTGTAACCCTGCGCTCAAAGTATGGTCCCAATAATGCGCTCTCCAACCTACAGACAGCAAGTGCATCCAATAGCACGCAGGTCTGGAAATTATGTTGCAAAAGCAGCAATTTTTTCAAAAAATTAATCTACAGGATTCCAGGGAACGGCAAGCGTACGCATTTATGGATTGACTGTATAATGGGAAGTGATCCACTTGCTGAGAACAAAGACATTGCAGACCTCAGGAATTGGCTGGAGCGTGCAGGTGTAAACAGACTGTATGACATCTCGAGCTGGGACCAGCGTGGAGACTGGAATGGATGGGATTTCCATAGTGTGCCAGCATGGTTTTCTCATCAACAAGCACTGCTTGCCGAACTGTTGGAGGACGCTGCTCTTGTTTGCAGAACCAAAAAAGATAGCTGGGGCTGGGGCCAGTCTGGAGTATATACCACAACAACTGGGTATAAAGCTTTATAGGTCTTCAGAAATAGCAGTCAAACAAAGGAGTTTTGGAAGAATGTGTGGGATCCCCTTTCCCTTCCAAAAGTTAACTTCTTCTTCTGGACCTTAGTCCATAACAAGCAACTTACGGGAGATAACCTGGAAAAAAGGAAAATAGCTGGGCCTCACAGATGTGCGTTATGCTGCAATTACTTTGAAACAACCCAACATCTTTTCATGGAGTGCAGATTTGCCAAAGAGGTTTGGGTTCTCATTCTACAGGACTTGCAGATTCCAGCCCCTTTGCAGAACTCAGTAGCAGACCTCTTTGCCTCTTGGAGCCAATACTACCCTCATCGAATTCCTTCCAAATCTTTCTGGTGCAGAATCTGGATAGCGCTCCCCAAATATGTATGCTAGCAGATCTGGTTGGCCCGCAATCAGAGGATTTTTAAAGAACTGCTATATACCCCTCTGCAGGTAGCTGCAAAAGCTAAGTCCTTCCTATTGGAAGCGGCCCAATTACAGTATTTTAAAGAAGATCACTTGCTTTTGCCCGAAGAAAAGTGCTGGCTTGGTATGCTTTCGACCCATCCACGTAAGTACCTTCAACCCCCACAAGGTGTCAATCCTGAATGGCGCATAAGAGATGAGGATGATTTATTTCAAACTTGGTGGAGATCCCAAAACATTTTCACTATCTTCTTTGACGGGGCATCCAAGGGGAACCCCGGTGCTGCTAGTGCAGGTGGAGTTATTTACTCTCCTGGTGGGTCTTCTAAAGATTGGTTCTGCTGGGGACTTGGCAAGAAATCCAACAATCACGCAGAGATCCTTGGGCTCCTAAAAGCTTGTCTTATAGCAAGAGATAAGGGAATCAAAGTGCTCCAAGTCTTCGGCGATTCAGAACTGATAATAAAAAATATAATCACGGAGACTTCGTTCAGCAATGCCAGCGTTAACAAAACAATGGACAGATTGAAAAGAGTCCTTCGTGACTTTGACAAGTGTAGTTTTCATCACATTTTGAGAAAGTCAAACAGTGAAGCAGATGAGATGGCAAACAAAGGCAGCTTGCTCATGAAAGGGCAGATCATTGTAAACAATATAAGCACTGTCCTAATGCCTTGAAAGTTCTTCTTGATTTTTAGATGCAGTAGATAGAACTCGGCTATGTAAATGGGGCTGCCTCGGCAAAGACCCATAATCTTTCCAATATAATAAAACCATATCCGTTACAGTTAAAAAAAAAATATTAATTGATATTTGAAAACATTTTAAAAATAATTATTTTTTGGAATTAAAATATGTAAAATATTTTATTAAAAAAAAAATATCAAAGATGACATAAAATTAAGTAAAAAGAAGGAAATATTAATTTTGTCTTCAATCTAGGCTTTGTATATTTTTAAAAATTCATCACTTAGAGTTGTATAACTGTTTTTTTGTCTTGAAATTGTTAGGGAAGTAGATGTGTGCTCCATCTTAGATTAATTTAACACTCTTTGTAAAAGATTATGTTAAAATTGTTCATAAAAGTGTTTTTATGTACATGTCATTCACATGTTAGTATCAAAATCATTAGGAGTAAATAAACATTTAATATTTCTACAAATATTCATCTTAACAACCCGCTCATATGTTTTAAAATAAGAAAACATTTTAAAATTTTAAGTCTTTTTATAAGTCATATCCATCTCAGGGCAAGCATTTGGTTCATAATAATTGTTTCTAGGAAGTAGGGGATGGAAAAACAATTTTTTTTTGGGATGACTCGTGGAATTAATTCCCTAAATTAGACTCTCAACCAGAGCTCCAAGGTATTCACATACTCGTGTCAACTCATCAACAAGTGCATGTGGCTTATTATTGAAATGATACCTCGCTGGAAATGAATTGGAGCACCTAGAAATCTCAAGAAGAGTGGGGATTTCTTCCAGGTGACATGAATTCAAGTAAGCTTGAGGACACTATACATCAACGACAAATTTCCTTTTTAGTCAAACTTGATTAGCTTAGTTGGGGCTATGACTGTAGTGACACCTTCTCAATCAAAGAAGCCTACTAGATTGAAACCAATCAAGGCCAAAATCCTCTCCAACATATCTAAAAGAAAATATGAGGGTAAAATTATGGAAAAAAGTTGCTCACTTCCTCTGGCTCCTAACACACAAGAAGACACTCACCTGGGATAAACTACTCTCCAAGGGCTTTGAAGGGCCATCACTATTTTTTCTATTTGCAATAATAAGGAAACAAGTGATCACTTATTCAACATTTTCCCCCTAATAGAGGAATTATGGAATCACCTATTGGCACTATTTAGACAATCAAATAGAGATCCCACCAAAATCCTCAACACTATATCCTCTTGGATCTCCTTTCCATTTTCGAATTCCATTCTTAATATGGAATATATTCTTCTCCATGGCTTCTTACTATGGATCATTTGGAAAGAGTGTAATTGTAAGATTTTCCATAGCTCCTAGGTCCCCAATTTTAGTCTTTAGTCCACCGTTCTTAATAGTATCAAAGAAATTGTTCTTATCTTCAATAGGGCACCCTTAGATTGGGAAGTCGATGGTGTCAAGGATCAAATCCTAAGAGATTTGCAACTATCATATAGCCCTAACTTCCCTCCTCGCGATGTTTAACGATACTTACCATCATCTCCATAGTGTTGGTTGTGTCCGCTAGTTGGTTTCATTAAAATAAACTTCAACAATGCTTCCAAAGGTAATATGAGGTTTGTTGGGTTTGGTGGAGTTTTTTGCTTCAACTCTGGAGTTATTCTTCATCTCCATGTAGGCTACATGGGATACAACATCAATAATTTTTCTAAGCTATATGCTCTAAAATTTTGGCTACAATAGGCCATCTTGAGGAACTTCACCAAATTTTGCATTGAGGGAGATTCTCATCTTGTTATCTCCTTAGTTAGCAAGATGTTGTATGGAGTCGCGTCCCTCGGACTGCTCATAGTTGGAGGTTGGAAATATTTTTGGAGCATATTGTCGCCATTCTCCTCCAAGTGCCTATGGTTATTCCCTCTCACATATGGAGACAAGGGGATAAAATCGTTGATATATTGGAAGATGAGGGAACCAACAACCCGTCCTCTTTGTACAACTAGTTATGGGTGACTTTTCCAGATAGCTGAAGGAGGATATTTTGAGCCTTGCATACCATGATCTTGCCTCCCTAATGAGGGTGACACCATAGGCACACAATGGTTGATGTGTGGGACTTAATGCGGCCTGGTGCAACCTCCCTCCCACATCAACCATGACCATTGCATCAATTTAATGAGGGACGTCAATCAAAGTGCCACTCACAAATTTTAAGGTAGGACATTTATTTCCCATGTGTAATCCTCTCAACATTGTTTCAGGTCCTCTCGTTCCACCGGTGCATGCCTTGGGTTACTAATTTGTTTTGGCCTCCTTCTTGTACAGTATTTCCTCATGTAGACATGAATTTCAGCTGGAGCCTTCTGTCTTAGATTCCTTTTCCCAACCTACCTTCGATTATAATGCTCCTCTCTTTGTAGGTCATGACAAATGAGGGAAGCCTTGCCCTATATCTTATTGTCGCAGACATTCCATACAGTGACAATATTTTCTTATTAAGTGTTCTCCATTCTCTTCGCCCCTTTGTGTTTCTTCTCTTCAATTTCACTACTTTACTCCCCTCCCCAACACCTATGACTAGACAACAATAATGTTCCTAATGTTGTTGAGGGAGTAGTGGTTGTGATGTTGTTGGTGGCTCTCGTGCTCTTTTTTGAGCTAATTCCTTTGGTCATCATTGCCAAGCTCATACCCCACTTGTAATATAGTTCGAAATCAATGATGTTGAAGTCGAGGTGCATTAGAAGCGACAAATAATGTTAGATTCAAAGGTTATGGTTGGGGTGCCTACATGGATTCTAGATGCTGAAAATACAAGAGGTCATCAAAGCTACTATCTCTATACGTTTGATCTCTATTGGAATGTTAAACTTATACTTGGAAAGGTTCTCTTAAATAGAAGGGAAGCACAAGACAACCTCTACCATAAACTTGATGAGCTCAAGGAGCTTTGTTGGATGTGGGGTTCGTCTAGCTCGCTTGGAAATGGGTTCACCACCAGGGTCTCCTTAGTCACCGTGCAATAAAGGTGTTGATCATCCTATCAACTTGGACACCTCCTTTTCCTCATAAGGCCCTTGTTTCTTATTTCTATTTTAAAGTTTCATTTGTTTAGTTTCCATTTTTCTATGTTGGTTGCTTACAAGGTTTACTGCTCCCCTAGGGGGAATGTTCTTTTTATTTCTAGTTCTTTTGAGTATCTACTGGTTGGGAAATCCTACATATATGGTGACCATATTTTAAGTCTCTTAATTGTTGGTTTCTCTGCCTGTGGGGCAACACAAATTACTGGTTTTATAAATTTCTGGACTTGCTTCTCGAAAACATTTTTTTTGGACTATATAACAATTACCCATCTTCCTTTGGTCTGGTTTTCCTTGTGGCTGATTAGAAGTATTTGGTTATTATAGAAAGTTCTCAAATTTCTTAAACTATTAATGGAAACTGTTGACTTACAGAAAAAGAAGAAGTCATATCAATCTCATGACATGTACATTAGTTAACCGTTGGTGTGTTCAATTAATGATCACTAGTATGGAGTACAAAATGAACTATTTTGGACACTTTGTACCTTTGTCACTCACATGGCATCGTTTTGAGCATATCACCTCCATGTAGAAAATATGGGGGCAAGGATCAATCCCATGCATATTTGAGAGAAATTTGAAATTTTAATGTCACACATGTTACTGATACATACTTCTGTGAATTTAGGGTACTCAAGAATTGGCCCCTATATTTTAGTTGCCTTGTTGAAATTTTCTTAACAAATTTTCCCATAAAAAGGATATGCCTCCTACTTTGATCACATTCCTTGCACCTTCCTACTTATGGAATCATTTATTTATCCCAAAAAGGACCCCTTTTCAATTAAGAGGTGCAACATAGACTTCCTCTAAAGAAGGAAATACTTGCTCCTCATCTTGATCCACCATGGAAGGATCTTAGAGTTTCATATTTTCTACATTAACACTAGTGAGTAAATGCGCATGCATGGGGATAGAGTGAGCCTATATGTATTATCTCCCACCTTTTTTAGAATCTCAAAGGGACCATATCACATAGCCTTGATTTTCTTACTAGCACTTTGTAGCCTTTCCTTCTTCGACTGTAATCATACTCAGTCTCCCACCTTGAATCAATTTTTTATTATGTGTTACTCATACTTAGCCTTATACTTTTTTGTGACTTCTTTAGTGTCTCCTTTACTTGTATATGGATCTGCCTGATTTTCTCTACAATTTTCTCTATGGGCCATAAGGAATTCCTTGCGAGATGCTCCCTCACTCCTCCTTGCTGGCCAAAAGCAATATCCAAAGGCGAAGGTGGAAAATATCCAAATTTTTTTTCAAATGGGGACTTACGAGTAAAAGTGTGTATTTCTATTTTATGAGTGTTTTATATATACTAGGTTTTCATCCTAAGTCATTGTATTTATGATTGTAACCCTTCAAACGCCGCACAAAAGGCTCATTGACTACTTCTATTTTCCCATTTGTCTGTGGATGGAATGTTGTAGAGCTCTCCAACTTCATGTCCATATTCTTCGACAATGTAGTTTGAAATGCACCGAGAAATCTTGTGTCCTTGTCTGAAACAATGCTTCTTGGTATCTCGAAGTGTACCCAAACTTGTCCAAAAGAAAAAGTTGTTGCTTCTTGTCCGTTGATGGTAATTTTATAGACCATGAGAACACACATCTTGTTGAACTTGTCAACTACCATGAACAAGTAGTTATGTCCCTTTGTGGTTGTTGGTAAACCTCCCACAAAGTCCATGGAAATTCTTTCCCAAGGATGAGTGGGTATAGGTAAGGGATGGTATACGCCACGCTCCCTGATACTAGGCTTCTTAGTACGACAAAGCATACATTCTCATATGAACCTAGCTATATATTTTCACATCTTGGGCCAATATACATACATTTGTAAGCTGGATACTATCTTCCCTACACCAAAATTCCTTACAACCTTGGATGTTTGAGTCTCTGTCATTAGTTGCAACAACTCACCTTTAGTAACAAATAACTTTTCCAACCTGTAGAGTAACCCATTCTAGAGATGATAGTTAATTGCGATGCCATCATTATTGTGACACCCCTTTCATTACCCCAAAATTTGTAATGTAATTAAGAACATATAATGTTGGGGTGCTAACAATGATGCTATGATGTCAAACTCTATTATATGATGTAATGTTTATTTATATTGTGCCGAGAGGTGTTCTATAACCCAATATAAGGGAGATGTGTATGTGTAATGTAAATACGTATGTAAGTATGCCAACATTTTTTAAATGTCGGGAATAATGTTTAGATTAAAAAAAAATCTCGACCTAGTATGGGGGTGATGTTGTAGTGGTGTAGATGTTTGTAAACATTTAACATTTACATGTGGGCTCAATTAAAAAAAAAAAAAGGTTAAAAGTAATTTATAACCCAGTATGGGAGAGATGTTGTATGTTAGTAAATGAGTGAAAATATCAATGTGGTCTCAATTAATAATAAAAAGTCAAAAGTAATCAAAATAATAAAATTTAGTTTGTTATATTGTAATTTTGTTTTTATTAATAAAATTACGAAAAGATTATACTATACATATTACATATAAATTAAAACAAGTGTTGCAATCCTATAGTGTTGCTTTGGAAGGATATATTAATTGGTTGCTCGTAAAAGGACTTGCATAAATTTTGTTGGGTAGTAACCACTAGTAAGTCCACACATTTATAGTTTCATTCCTACAAAAGTGCCGAGTAAACATTGATAATGGTAGGAAGTGATTCCTAATAAGTATATTTATTTACATCTTATTTCTATCTATTTTTAATGCATACTTGCTTAAATTATGGTGGGAAGTTACTTATGGTAAATATGTTATTTACATGAGTACGAGCTGTTTTCAAGGATCTTATTTTTGGATTAACAAATCACTACACAAATATCTAAAAATCATGCATGAATATTGAAACCATATCCATAAATTACACTAGTAGAAAATGATGAAATTAGTGACTAGGTGACTAAAAAGTTAGTCACTGCAATTATTTCAAGTGGATTACTACTAAATTTGAGAAATTTTAAGTGACCGAACTAAAAATGACTAACTTAAACGACTAATTTAGTCTAGGAACAAAATATATGACTAGATAATAAGTGACCAAACTAAAAACGGCTAACTTAAATGACTAATTTAGTCCATGACTAAAATATATGACTAGATAATAAACAATGTTACTAATGAAACGAGAACTATTACCTCAAAACGGGAACTCTAGACTAAAAGACTCAAAAAACATGAAAAAATGCCCCAAAAACAAGAAGTGTGTATTCCAGAACGCATTTGTTTTTTTCTCAAGGTCAAATTTCACCTTTTTTATAAAATTATGCTAAAACGAAATTGTTTCTTGAAAAAATGATTGAGAAAACACCCTCAAAACAAAACGAGTTGATGCTGGAATAACAAAAAAAAACATTGTGTCACATTTTTGACACATTGTAACAATGGAATTAAAGGCAACATATTAGGACATTGAAAAATCGTAAAATTCTAAAATTTTTGATAGATGATGTTAAATATAAACAAAATCATGTTTGAAGGGCTTATCATTTCGAACAATTTTTATCCATGTTGTTAAACATAAAATATCTTGACTCTAAACAACCCTAAAATTGTAATTATTTTCAACCATAACATTAAAGATAAAATTTCGTAGCGCATAAAAACCTTAATGACAAGTTGTAAATCTCAAGTTTTCAAGATACTTGAACCATAAAATTATGGAGAAATTATATGACTTAAATAATTTTAAAAAATGAACAAGTAAATGAAAAATTTATTATTCATATATTTGTTTGTTTATATATAAAAACATATTTTTTAATTTTTTTTTATTGTTTTTCTATATTTTAAATTATAATTGTTTTAGTTTTAAGAAAATAAAAAATTAAAATTAAAATCTTCTTATATGTTTGTTTATATTTTAAAACACAATTATTTTTTTTATTTTTTTTAAATAATAATTGTTTTAATTTAAAAAAAAATTAAAATTAAAAAATATTTTTTATTTATTTATTTTATTTTTTATTTGTTTGTTTATTTTTTAAAACGTATTTTTTAATTTGTTTTTATTGTTTTTTTATATTTTATAATTTTAATTGAATAGTTTTTTTAATTTTTTTTTTAAAATAATACATTTTATTTTTATTATAATAGTTTTTGTTTAAAAAATAAATAAATTTTAAATAGTTTGTGTTTGAAAAAAATAAATTAAAATAAAAATTAATTTGCTGCCTGCCGGGGGCCGGAGGCAGGCTGGGCAGCCCTTGACAGCGCCGCTCGGCTGGCCTTTGGCCCCCGGCTGGGCGGAGGGCGATTCTGAGAATCACCCCTGGCTGGTCGGGGGGTGATTCTCAGAATCGCCCTCTGCCCAGCTGGGGGTGATTCTTGGAATCACCCTCCGCCCAGCTGGGGGTGATGCCTGGAATCGCCCTCCGCCCAACCGAGGGTGATTCTTGGAATTGCCCTCCGCCTAGCCAGGGGTGATTTTTGAAATCGCTCTCCGCCTAGCCGGGGGCCAGAAGCAGGAGCCGGGGGTGATTCTCGGAATTGCCCTCCGCCCAGCTGGGGGTGATTCTCGGAATTGTCCTCCCCCTCGCCGGGGGTGATTCTCGGAATTTCCCTCCCCCTAGCCGGGGGTGATTCTCGGAATCGCCCTCTGCCTAGCCGGGTGTGATTCTCGGAATCACCCTCCGCTCAATCGGGGGCCGGACGCAGGTTGGGCAGCCCTCGATGGTGTCGCCTGGCCGGGCGGAGGATGACTCTGAGAATCTCCCTCCACCTAAACGAGGGCCGGAGGTTAGCCGGGTGGTGCCATCGAGGGCTGCCCAGCCTGCCTTCGCCTAGTCAAGCACCGGAGGCAGGCTGGACAGCCCTTGACGGCGCCGCCCGACCTGCCTCTGGCCCCCGGTTGGTCGGAGGGCGATTCCGAGAATCACTCCCGGCTGGGCGGAGGGCGATTTCGAGAAACGCCCCCGGCTGGGCAGAGGCCGGTTGGGTGGCGCCGTCGAGGGCTGCCTAGCCTGCCTCCGGCCCCCGGCTGGGCGGAGGGCAATTCTCGGAATTTCCTTCCGCCCAGCCAGGGGCCAGAGGCAGGCCGAACGATGCTGTCAAATGAAGGAGATTGGGTTTTCGATCTATTTTCAGGTTTAGGTAATTTTTATTATACAAATTTAAATTCAAATATTTTATTTTTTACTTTTTATGTCTTTAAACTAATTTTCTTACTTATTTTTTTTGTACTTGATGATTAGGTACAACACTAGCATGTTGCCTACCAAAAGGAAGAAATTGCATTGCCATTAAGAAAGACCCAGTGCAATGCAAATTTATTCAACAAAGAATTAACGTTCTTGAATTCCTTCCAGATGCGAAGTAAGAAGTTGGTTTGAGGAAAGAGGATTTTAATGAATCACGCGTGGAAAAAAAAGCAAAGGAACCTCAACCACCATTATATGGAATGATTGGAAAGGGACACTTTGGAAGATTTGCAGACATGGAAGATCCATTAGAAGAGGACAATGACCAAAATGAAGTAGAAAATGTTGCGGAAGAAGCCATCAATGATGTTCTAGATGATGTTGAACATGTATTAGCTGATATTGTTGAGGATCTTTAAGTTATGCTTGCAAACAAAGCTCATTTTTGAGATCTATTAATCAATTTTACTTGTAATGTTTAAACTTTGATATGTTATGAGAAGAATCCTTATTTTTTGCAAAAAACATGTGATTACTATTATTTTTGGACATAAAATTCAATAAAAATGCTGTTTTCTTAAGTTTTTTTGTTAAGATTTTCCCAAAAATTATTTTTTTTTAACATGTTTTTTTTAACAGAAAGTCTCTAAAGGTGTATTTTTTGCATTCTATTTGTATTGAAAATTTGTATTTTTTTGTCATATCGTTCAAAATATTGTTTTTTAGTGACAATTATTTAATGTGCATTGAAAAACTAATTAGCAATACATAAACTTGTAGAAAATATAAACTTTATAATGTTAACCATTTTTTCATTTTTATCTATGTGAAAAAGTGAAGATATCATTACAAATTTTTATTTAAAAAAAAATTATTTTTTTCTTTTTAAAACACAAGTACATAAATGCACTTAAAAATAAACATCTCATGGAAGAAGAAGACATTAGAAAATGTATAGTGTCAAAATCGATCCTCTAAAAAAACGTTGGTGATGATACGCCACCACTATTCAAAATCGACATAAAAAGAATCAAAAAAAAAAAGAAGAAGAAGAAGAAAGAAAGAAAGAAAGAAAGAAAGAAAAGAAGAAGAAGAAGAAGAAGAAGAAGAAAAAGAGGTGCCAAAACATGCTTAAAAAAAAATTGATTCTGCATCACCACTTTTCAAAATCGGGTGTTTTTCTTGCTACGTTAAAAAGTAGGTACCAGTCTAGTTACCTATTTCATCGGTAACAATGTTAATAAGTGATCAAATTGATAATGATTAACTTAAATGAATACTATAGTCCAAGAATGAAAATATGATCAAATAACAAGTACAAAAAGTATATGAATTACTCATTTATGTTAGTAATTTTTAATTATGTCACTCCGGAAATGGAAAATTACAATTTTGATACTGAAGTGTTATATTTCGCTAGAAGGGTCTCTGAATTCATCTGAAGTGTTAAAATTTCGAAACAAAAGGGCATCCGAATCCATCTACAGTTTTAAAATTATGAATACCTTTTCATCTCTAAATTTTAACAATGCAGATGGATTCAGAGACCCCCTTCTTTGAATCCATCCACAATGTTAAATTTAGAGACAAAGGGGTCTCTCAATCCATCTACAGTGTTAAAATTTAGAGACCCCTTTAAGAAGGTCTATATATCCGTTTTTAATGTTGAAATATTGTTTAATACTTCGATGGAATCTGGGGTTTTTGCATATGCATGCACCTTGAGGTATTACTCTCCTAATTTTATGCCTAATTTCCTGAACTTCATAATTTAAGTTGCCCTATTTTCATTATTTTTTCTTTAGAAAGTTATGGTTAAGTTCTCACATATGGAGATATAATAATACCATAAACTATCTCTATCAAACTCATAATTGAAAATGAGAAATGAAAAAAATATTTATATTTATCATAATTTTTATAATTTATATTTTTAAAAATAAAATCATATTTATTAAAATATAGTATGATATACTAATATAAGATTCAATAAATAAAAAATATCAACTATTAATTTTAATATAAAAATATAAATTAATCGATTGGGTCTCAAGTATGCCCTAAAACGACTTGCTTTTGTTTGGTTAAGAGCTTGTCTTCCTCAAAAGTAAGGAAACTAGCTAACAACCCAAGACACAGAGACATCTAGTAGGAGTGAAAGCCTGCCTATTTACAAACCACCAATGGTTCATTTTAGGTTGCCTAGTTTTTTTTGAATAATGGCGATGAGAAAAATTGCATTCGTGAAAAATAGTTAGAGGAAATTGTCCTCAATACTAGTTTGACAACTGAATTGATAGATTTTCCCACTATTAAAAAAATAAAAATTAATCACTTTTAAAAAAATTTAAAATGAAAATAAAATTGAAAGAGTACATGTTTCTATGTAAAAAATTACAACAAAATTATTGTTAATAATTTTTCTTTTTTAGATTTACTCGATTGTAATTTTAATGACCAGATTAATTCACACCGCAGGAAAATTTAATCGCTCCAAGTACATTATATTATATTTGAGTGATATTTGACATTTTTTGGTTTCTTTTTCATGGGATGCTTCTTTTTCCCTTCGTTATGCGCTCTCGCAGCTCTCGCCTTTGATACAACTCTAGTTACGTTGTTCTCTAGTTGGGCTTGTAAAAGACACCCACAAAATAAGTTTAAATCAGGGAGATTCATGTGCATTTCTTCAGATGCCGAAAATGATTTCCTTGTCAAAAGAATTAGTGAAATGGGTTTGGTGATGAGTGGAAACTGTGGTATTTGTACTGTTCTGTCCTATTGCAGAGGTGAAATGGGTTTGGAGAGGAGTGGAAACTGTGGTATTTGTACTATTCTATTAGATCGCAGAGGTAATACAGAATGTTCATCACAGATGTGGATAAAAGGCCATTGAATCAACCTCACTGTAGCATCACTGTAGCAATATATAGAGAACAAAGGGAAATGTCAACATTTCCGATCAAGCACTTTAGCGGGTCTGATCGCAGAGGTAATATAGAATGTTCATAACAAACGTGGATAAAATGCCATTGAAGCGACCTCACTGTAGCAAAACATAGAGAATAGAGGGAAATGGAAACGTTTCTTATCCAAGAACTTTAGCAGGTGTTAAATGCTCATCAGAAACCCCCTGTGCAAGCTATTCATGCTGTGTTCCTGGATTAGGAGTGACCAGTAACAACCTGGGTATGGGAACACTTCCTATTGGAAGGAACTCGCGTTCCCTTTCCTTCAGTTCTCCAGTTAGTGCCTCTTTAAGTTATAGCTTGTTTTCTTGGAGTACTGATACTGGCTCATATGACTTTGGTCAAGCACCTAAGCCAATTGATCACATCTTGTAGTTTCACAAGGCTATTCGAAAATATTTAGAATATTTGGATGTTGAATCAACAAGGCTTATAGATTGTGATGAAATATTTCTTTTCCATTTTAGTGGACACTTAGGTCTACTCTGGGAACTTTATCGAGCTCACAGTAATGCAGAAGATGAATTTGTATTCCCAACTTTAGAGGCCAACGAGTGTCTTTGTGAGCCATTCATATACCATTGATCACAAGCAGGAGGAAAATATTTTCAATGATATCTCTTGTGTTCTGTCTGAGCTTTCATATATGCATGAATATTTGAATATAAATAGTCAGTTTCTGGGTGTATAGAAAGGAGACAGATCTCGACACCTTTGAACTTGCAGATTGGATACTTAAGCACCAAGAACTTGCTGCTTCAAACACCTGTAGGTAGGAAACATCAACACTATCAGCAGGGTGGTGCAGGGAAGACATTGGTGTTGGAGTACTGATATTGGCTCATATGACTTTGGTCAAACACCAAGAACTTGCAACTTCAAACACCTGTAGGCAGGCAACACCAACACTATCAGCAGGGTGGTGCAGGGAAGACATTGGTTGTGGTTTTGAGAATGGTTGTATTCTGGTATTTCACCATGCAAATGTTCTCTTCGAAGAATCCCGTTGATCTAGTGCTTCATATGTCAAATCTATTTTTTTATGGTGAAAACCTTGTAAGTACATCGTAAAACTTGGCCATGCGGGTTTGATTCTATGTTCGTGCCCTATTTTTTATGCCCTTTAGATTTTTAATCATATATAACCATAGGAGTTTTGAACCCTGGTGAAATTCATCAAGTTTTAGACACTTTAGCAATATTGTAAGGAAATTAAAAGGTAAAACGATTACGAAGTTGCCTTTGGGTTTAGAGTTAATATGAATTTTTTATTGGTACATTTCATTTTTTTGATTGATCAGTGATACGTGGGAAATATTTCACATGGCAGGAGAGATTTTTGAACTAGCACTTCTTCATAGCATTCATTAATAATGGATTTTCCAATACACCATTAGATCATCCATCGATTTAGGGTGTGTGGAAGGCAGATTTTATATCAGGATAATTCTTTCAATACATGCTTTGGATGAAAATTATAATCTGTCTTTTCCTCTCCTATGCTACTGTCACAATGCCCAGCTAATTTATTGGTAGATATGAACACCAAAATCCACTTGATCATGGAGGGAGAGAGTTTGAACCATGTATCAATGCACGGATCTGTATTTTCTTCTAGCATAGTTTTGACAAGGTGCTCAGAATTACCAAGTAAGCAGAGGGTTGACATCTAATGCATCCTTTGGTAGGTTGGTAATGGATTTTTAGGAACCATCAACCATGGCATATATAAATATTTCTTCCTATTCATTGTCAGACACAACCTTCACATTACCAGGGAAAGTTCCCAAGGAAAACTTGTTGCTTCATTTGTGGATTTGGTTGATTTCAAAATTTTCATGCATTCTGATCCCAGAATAAGCAGCTCCATCCATGCTGTCTTCCTCTTCTGCACTATATTTGACATGTGAAATGAATTGCTTGGATTTATTTGCAATGTCAAAAAATTTCTTTGCCATTAATAATAAATATTAATAACAACAAAAAATTATAAGACTCTGTCACACAACTCTAGATCCCATTTGCATCTCATCATGATGCTCACTACATGCATACACACCATTAGGCTTTTAAGTTTGACCTTCAAAAAATATTTGATACATGTGGAATTACCATAGTAGCTTCAACTATCTTATTACAGATATAATTTCCCGGAGTATTGTGAACAAAAAATGTCTATAATGACAAATGGGCCTCTAATATTGTCATTTTCCCATTAACCTTCTTGTCTTGTTCTCTATAGAGTACAACCCATTTGGAAGTGTTGCAACATATTAATTGGGTCGTCTACTTGAACAACATGATTTGGTTGTACACATTTGACCATTCGTGATGTAGAAGAGAACTATATTTTACATTCCAAAGCACTAACACTTTCAAGAATGTATGAATTGAAAATTGCAATTGCCATTATCTCTTTCTTTGTCTTGTGACCATTCACTCCGTGCTCCTTTAATAGCTGGTCGATCTCGCACAGTTTAATTTGAAAATATGCCTCTATCAATTGTTTTTTTTCTTTTGTTATCTCATTGTATGGCTTCTCGACTAAGGAAAGCAGTCATAACCATGAAGAGTTAAGGGTTAGTGCAATCTAATGCAAGACAAGATTCTAAAAATAAATACTGAACCATAGCATGGTGCTTAACCACAAAAAGGTTGGATTAGTACCAGTGTTGTCACTAACAAGAAAATATGACTATGTAGCTAGAATGTTAGATTTTGTACCTATTTCTTAGCTAGTGATTTCCCCTAGTTATTCTTGAATTTACACAACCTTGGGTTTAGGTTAGAGTCTTAAATCATCGATGCTATCAAACCAAGAATCTCAACCACTAAGCTACTTTGCACAACAAAAATATAAAGTAGTGAATCACATATGCCCAATATACACAGTTTTAAAAAATTGTACAATATTGTACCATCACCAATATTCATTATATTAAGCCAAATCTGAATAATACAACAGTCTATGGTATACAAGATATAATGACAAACTCGATGCCATATCTTGTCCCTGTAGGTCCTTTGATTTCGTAGTGCTCACTAATAGTGCCTTATTCCATCAAGGCATCTACATGTTGAGACTCCAGGAGGGCTGCCACCAAACACTACTACACACCCATCTATAGAGTGTACATGGGATGATCTAATCAACTCTTTGGGTTGGCCAATTCCCAAGCTCCAAACTGCCCAACTAGAATCAACTTTTGCCCATCAATTTTTTTCACTTTGACACCTATCTTCACCCGACCTTCAGCTGCTCTTCGTTCTTCAAGATATCTCATCTAGGGTTAATTTGGGTAGCCAACACACTGCCCTCCAATATACCTATGGCACCCAATCCAATCATTTTTGAATCTGCTCCTACGATGACACTTCACCACCACGGAATGTCATATCCTTGGCATCAATAGGCTGCTCCAATCCTAATCCAATCCTGTCATCAACTTGACCCAATACACATCTCCAAGCACTATTGTTTCACCTTGATGCACTGCTGCAATACTGCACCACTGGTTAGGGCACACCACGCTGCCCTCACTCCTCCATGCAAATGAACAAAACTAGCCTCTAAATGTTGCCGTCCACCCTAAAAGGATCCATCCATGCATACACTACCTTTTAAGGTTATTATCCACCTTAGATGCAACCCTTAAGGGCCTCCAACTGCTGGCTATGGCCTGTGACCTAGACTAGTAGTGGACTGTAGCTTCAGTCCTCCTCAAACAGTCCCACAACTACCTTCAAACAATAGTCCCTTGCTCCTCCTATTTGTGACCTTCTCTGCCCAACAACCTGACCTCTTGAAGAAAACCTTATAGCCTCCTAAACAACCCTTATATCACCATGCTATCACCTACAACAAACAGAAATACTACGATGCCTTAGGCTCCTCTCCACACTGTCCTTTTAGCCCCTCCAAGCTGTCACTGTGCCTCATGAGAATTTGAGAGCTCTTCTTGAGTTTTATTTCCCAAACTTGGATGCTCAAATGACATGTTTTCACCCTTAATTTATATACATATAAGAGGCTCCAACGAATCATGAAGAAACACACCTATTAGAGTGTTTTACACCAAGCCTACGGGACTTGGCAAACAATAATTACCTTGTCAAATTCAAAAATTGATTTCTCTTTAACGAAAACTCGGATTTAGATGATTCTCGATGTGTTGGAATTGTATTGCTGAGCACTATCATCCTCATCCATCACATGTCATAACTTCATCATGGTTTTGAACCAAATAAAGATGGGTGAAAAACCCCACACTTGGGTTCCAAGCCCACAAGCTACCCTTGTGGTGCTTTTCCCTCTAAACCCTGAACCCTAGGGCTTGGAGTACCTCCCAAGCTACAAAAATCAACACTCTCTCTTAGTGAGGGAGGTAATTCCAAGAATAGGAAGTACTTCTCCTTCGTCATCACTGTTTTCAACACTTACCCATCTCCTTCTACTCACAGCTACAAGAATCCTTAAAGCATGAAATATGCCTCTCTTGGAAGTGTCGTTGTCACTGGAAGCCTCCTGCTTCTTCGTCTTCTCCTAAATCACTTTCCAATCTCACCATGATTCCTTCTTGCCAGATGTGGAACCACCCTTGCTCCTCACTGAGCATTCGCTCTTCTTGGGCTGCAGATTCTCCCTCTGAATATGCAAACTCCCTCTAGAACTCGACTCCCTCTAAGCCTCTGTAACATGGATCTTCTCTGATAAGTGTACCTTCTTCTCAGGAACATGTACCTGCTCCTTTGAAGCTTGCATATGCACCTGCACCTACTCCTGCTTCTCTGGAACCTGCACCTACCCTTGCTTCTTTCCATGATCCTCAGGCTTGCCCATCAGCTTGTAGAGATCATTTTCCCTAAATCCAAGCACAATCCCATTGGACTTAGAAGCTCTAGGCGCGAGTTTTTCCTTCTATCCTAGAAAAATACCTCAAACCCCTTCCTCTCCATCATCAAGACGGAAATCACACTATACCAGTGTCCTGGTACAAACAATACATCCTAGATCCGCATCATACGTCCTGTCTCCATCTTGAATGGAACCACACCAGATCCTCAGATCTCCAACTGACTCTTGTCACCCAACACCATGTGCAACTTCGAGTCCCATTCAACTAGAGTCTCAAAAACCTCCTGTGACCCCATCATATGCTTCGTCGCACCATTGTCCATGTACCATCCATCCTCTTGAATAATACCCTGCAAGAAATGAGATATCATAGAAAAATCTTCGTCTTCCAATCTCTTGGAGAGATCATATATCTCTATTGAAGCGAAGATCTGCTTTCCTTTTCTCTTCCTCTCATCATCTCCCATATTCAACGGACATCTTGTCGATAATGACCCATCTCGCCACAGTTGAAACACTTTAATTTACTCAAGTCCTTCTTCGGCTTACCCTTCATTCGTGCTGCAAGTGCCACACCCTCATCTTCCTTTCTCTATGGATGAAGATCCTCGTCTCGCAACTCTTCCTGAATGGAATCGTCCCACAGTCTATTCTAGTCTGGAAGCTTCTCCCTGGCAATGATTCATTTGATGAAGGGCTTCCATTTCTTTGTGAACCCTTTCAAGGCAATCCTTAACATCTCTGCATCTGAAACTTTGACACCGACAGTCGCAAGCTCATGTAGAACCTGAGACAAACTCATCATTTATAATGTTGTTCCTTCACCCTTTATCATCTTGGTGGACTTCAACTTATCCTCCAATACTAACACTCGGTTCTCGTTCTTATTCTAGAATAAATTCTAAAGAGCCATCCACATTTCATGTGCATTGTTCTTCTCGGACAAATGAGGTATGAAGGAATCCTTCACACCATCAAGGATGATCAACCTTGCCTTCGTATCCAAATATTCCCATATTTCCAACTCCTTAGGGTTGATTGGCTTCTTGATCTCTTTCTTGGTGAAATCCCAGATCTTGTTGACCTGTAAGACCAAATTGATCCTTTCCTTCCACGAAGTGTAGTTGGATAGCACTTCCAAACTATCCTCATATCAGAGACTTGCATGAAAATTTGACATTGTAGTGACTCCTTCACTCACAATGTGACCAAATCCCTCTCATGATGTACTTTGCTGCGCAACTCTAATTTAATGAATTCCAAAGGAGATAAGAGATGCTCTGAAACCATGTTGAATCTCCACGACCTTGGGTCTAAGTTAGTGTCTTAAACCATTGACGCTACCAAACAAAGAATCTCAAATACTAAGCTACTTTGCACAATGGAAATATAAAGCAGTAAATCACATATGCATGATATAAACAACTTTAAACAAAACTGTAAAATATTGTACAATCACCAATCTTCGTTATATTAAACCAAATATGAATAATATAATAGTCTATGGTGTACAAGATACAATGACAAACTCGATGTCATATCTCATCCTGCCGACCCTTCGCTTTCGTACTTCTCACTAGTAGTGCCTTAGTCCATCAAGGCATATACACATAGAGACTCCAGGAGGGTTTCCACCTAACACTGCTACACGTCCATCTGTAGAGTGTACATGGTCTGATCTAATCTGTTCTTTGGGTTGGCCAATTCCTAAGCTCCAAACTGCCAAGCTAGCAACAACTTTCATTAATCAAAGTATTGCACTTCGAAACCTATCTTCACCCAACCTTCAACTGATCTATGTCCTTCAAGATAGCTCGTCTAGGGCTACTTTGGGTAGCCAACACGCTTCCCTGCAACAAACCTATGGAACCCAATCCAATCACTGTTGAATTTTCTCCTAAGATGACACTTCACCACCATAGAATGTTATCTACTTGGCATCAACAGGATGCTCCAATCCTGAACCAATCGGGTCATCAACTTGACCCAATACACATCTCCAAGCACTATTGTTTGACCTTGCTGCACAGCTGCAATACTGCATCACTGGTTAGGGCACACCACATTTCCCTCACTCCTCCATGCAAATCATAAAAACTAGCCTCTAAAGGCTACGGTCCACCCTAAAAGGATACCCCCATGCATACATTGTCTTTTAAGGTTGATGTCCACCCTAGACGCAACTCTTAAGGGCCTCCAACTGCTGGCTATGGCTTGCGGCCTAGCCTAATAGTGGACTGTAGCTTCGGTCCTCCTTAAACAATCCCACAACTACCTTTGAACAACAATCCCTTGCTCCTCCTATTTGTGACCTTCTTTGCCCAGTAACTCGACCTCTTGAACAGTACCTTACAGTGTCCTAAAAAACCTTTATATTACCACACTGTCACCTATAGAAAATAGACATACCACATTGCCTTAGGCTCCTCTCCACGCTGTCCTTTTAGCCCCTCCAAGCTACAACTATGCCTCACGAAAATTTCAGAGCTCTTCTTGAGTTGTATTGCCCAAACTTGGATGTTCAAATGACATGTTTTCACTCTTCATTTATAGACATATAAGGGGCTTCAACGAATCATGAAGAGACACACCTATTGGAGTGTTTTACACCAATCCTACATGATTTTGCAACCAATAATTATCTTGTCAACATCAAAAATTAATTTCTCTCTAACGACAACTCGGATTCCGATGATTCTTGATGTGTTGGAATCGTATCCCCGAGCACTATCATCCTCATCCATCAAATGTCATACCTTAATCATGGTTATGACCCAAATCATGATGGGTGAAAAATCCCACACCTGGGTTCCAAGCCCACAAGTTTCGCTTGTGGTGCTTTTCCCTCCAAACCTTAAACCCTAGGGCTTGGAGTACCTCCCAAGCTACACAAATCAACAATGATGGTGCAATGGATATGGAACTTTTATCTTTTCAAGACAACGGTGATGAACAAGTTGAATGAGGGTGTAAGAAAAAGTGATATAGATTGTAATCTTGTAAACGATGCATGCATGCTCCACCTATAATTAATTCCAGTTTAGAGCTCTTTCAGATTTTGTAGTTCCAGTATCAAATAGGTTTTTTTTCTACCTTCAATTTTTTCTTCTTCTTAGTATTAGAATTCAAATCTATTGTTAGTAGGAGGGTGTAAATCCCTAGATAGTTGAGGCACTCATGCATGAGGAGTTTCTAGTTTTTGGTAGAGGGAACAAATATCGAGGAGGGGATGAATGCTTGCATGCTCCAACTTATATTCTAGTTGAGTGGCACTTCACCTTGCACAATTATCCATGCAAGGAGGGTGCACCAGTTGATGGACTAGGATTAGGATTTGATTTGGTTATGCGTAGTTGATAGAGGAGAATTTCCTTGGGATTTTCACAAGGAAATAGGGAAGTAAGATCAAGGTTCATACAAGGTGTTTCAGCTTAAGACAAGCAGGGAGAAAATGACTGTTTCTCTACTAAAACAAGGTTGTATTGTAAGAGATATATTACTCAAAATTCTATAAATAAAATTATCAAACAAGCAGAGGGTTTTCCTAGTTGGGTTCCTTGGAAAATATTGTGTTTTTGTGATTGTGTTTATTTTTGTTCCTATTCCACTGCAAAAAAGTAGAGGAATTCTATGTCTTAATGAGAAGAAACTAGTTTTCATATTTCTCATTAGAGCAGTTGCAGAATTTCATGGATTTTCTATGCCTAGAGTTTTCTAAAGATTTTAGGCCTATTTTTCTGTGGAATTATGGGTATAAAATAATTTCTAGAATCATTGCAAGAAGAATCAAGCCTGTACTGTCTCCTTCCCTCTGAAGTGAGAAATTTGGATTCCTAGACCATAAAAAAATGCATGAAGCTATATGCATTGCTCAAGAAGGTTTATACTCGATTGAGGTAAAGAAGATAGGGTTAGCTAGTGAATTGGGTATAGCTTGAGTGGTTGTGAGGAAAGGTTGCTACTCCCCCCACACAGATTCAAATCCCACTTTGTGACATTTTTTCTCTTGGTGATTCGATTGTTCATGAGAATTACATGATATATCCATGAATTGTAGGCATAGCCTTGTGTATTAAGGAATCTAAGGTTTACCCTAGGTACCATCCTTGGAATGAGGGGGGTGCCCATGAGGTTTCTCATGGGATATTTTACCTGAAAAAAATGATAGAGTCTGTTGGTCTTACCTAAGATTGATTATGTTACATGTTATCTTCTTATGTGAATTTGCTAACTAGATGGAAGGATTTTATTCATCCATTTCTTTCACCTTGTTGATTAATGGTTCTATTTCAATTTTCTTTCAACTCTCCATAGGTTTAAGGTAGGGCTACGCTATCTCACCTCTACTTTTTCTTCTTATAACGAAAGGTTTAAGCAGATGCATCCTTCATGAAAGAGGTAATGGTAGTTGGAAAGGTATAAGAATCATATATATCTAACATACAAATTCTCTGTAGATAATGTATTGCTTTCGAGTGATGGTTCTTTTGGATGCAATAGAAATTCATTGCACTTTGGGACTTTTATTGTAAGGCCATTAGGATGGAGGTAAACGAGTAAAAATAATACAATGTTTCATAGAGAAGTGGAAGGTTAGATCTGAACTATAAAAAGATTACTAACCTTTTGAGAAGAATATTTTCAAACAAGACTCAAATGTCTAACTTTATTGCAAGATTACATCCTAGAATACCAGATAACTTTCTATAGATGGTAGATTCATGCTAATGAAGGCAGTTTTGGAGCCTATCCTTGTTTATTGACAATATCTTGCTTACATCCTGGGAGGGATTCTACATAAGGTCAAGAGAAAGATATTCAGATTTTTGTAGGCTAGAAAGAATGAGAAGGAGAAGATGGCTTTAGTTATATGGGATTGGATAGCAAGGCCTAAAATGGAAGGGGGGTGGGGCTTTAAGAATACCTTTTATTTTTCCAAATATCTTTTTGTTTAAATTTTATGGAAGGTGATGGTTGGTACAAGTTTGTAGAGGAAAGATTTTATACAAAAATACATTCACCCTTTGTCAGTCTTGGAAACAGGTTAGAGCAGAGGTGTGAGCAATCCTTCAATTGTACAGAAAGTCATAGTTCAATTCTTCCCTATAGCAGGGAAGTGGCTCGCATGGAAGGTTGGAAATGAGTGTCAAACTAGGGGTCGATGCTTGAATGGGGGGCCGAAATGATTTCACGCTGTTAGCTAAACTACAAGCCTCTTTAAGAGCTCACAATATAATATCCTTGGCAGATGTTAAGCATGTGAATGGTTCAATGTCCTGGGAAAAGGAGGTGGATCAGGCCTAAAGCCATTAGGTTGGAGATTACCGAAGCTATAGAATGGGAAGGGTTTGTACAAAAAATTTCATTTAATAATAATATCATTCTCACAGAGGAAGATGACAACTTAGTATGGGCTAAAAATATTGTTGGAGGGTACTATACTGCAAAGATAGGATATCAGTTGATGTTCTCCATTAATAAATATCAAATGATGCAATGATGATGGAAGAATGTCTAAAATAGAAATATTGCATTAAAATGAAAGATATTTCTATGGATGGCTCTCTCAAGGAAGGTCCTTAAATGGGACAATTTTCTCAAAAGATCCAGGTTGTGTTCCTTCATGTAGATGTGATTTAGAGACTGTATCATATTCTTGTGGGATGGCACTTTTATCTGAAGTTTAGGATGCAACCATCACTCTTACAAAAGCGATCGGTACATGGAGAGGTTCATCCTTAGAGGAAGTTATTAAGTCTCGGTGGGGAACAAAAGATTAGAGGAATTTTAAACACTTCCACTAATTGTATTTTGGGCCTTGTAGAGAACAAGGAATGAGATGCTATTTGAGTAGGAAACGATCTTTCCCTTAGATGTATTCTATAGAATCAAGTATGTTTTTGATGGGTATACGAAGGAATTTTCTGTCATGGTCCCTAGGAAGATTGGTCATTTGAATATAGATAAGTCTAAGCCTTGGATTTTTTCCAACGATGATTCAGAAGGTAGCCTCGTAAAATGTGGGATATGATGAGTTTTAAATATCTTGGAATCACATTCCTTCTCATACTCATGTGGGTTAGGGTATGGTACCAATAACATTGCAGAGGTCAAGGAAATCCTTCTCCTGGTGGAATTGATGTGGGAAAGAGCATCCATGAGGTAAAATTCTTTGGGGATTCTCAACTGGTTGTGGGATGGGTTATAGGGCAGAGCAGAAATACCAATTAAGGCATCTCATTTGGAGGGTCAAGGAAATTTGAATAGGATGGTAAATACTTTACCAAAACTGTTTAGGCTCATCCAACAAAATTCTCACCTGGGATGTTTTGTTGAAGAGATCATGGCAAGGTCAAAATTTTTTCCCACTGCGCAAATCTAATGGAGAGTATATATCACATATTGATCAGATGCCACTTTTCCAAGGAAGTATGGTCAATAGTAAAAGCATTGACAAGGAACATAGGAGGGTGGGATAGGGATACCGTGGATAATGATTTACAGAGTTGGATAGAGAACCAATCAGTTGAAGAACACCTCGTACATCCCTTTCCCGTTTGTTGGACTCTATTTCTAGCTAGGAACCCATCAATTTTTCAGGATCAGACTCCTACTCTTTCACAAATTTTCTCCACAGTTTAATATGTTTATGGAAGGTCAAATATTTCTATCAAACAAGGTTCTAAGACTGCTTATTCCTTTGGATATTGATAAAAGCAGACCATGGGGATTATTTGATGGTGCATAGAGAGGGAACCTAGGGAAGTATCATATTATTAATAGAGAGTCATAGGATTATCTTCTCAAGCAGGCTTGGGCTTTGGGAGGGGCACCAACAATATGGCAGATATTAAGGAAGTATTTATCTTGATCATCATTGCATTGTTGTAGTGGGCAGGCAGGTTAGAGAGATGTAAGTTTTTGTCAATTCCAAACTGATGAGAGGTTGTGTTTGGATTAAAAAATAAATAAAAAATGAGAGCATTGGTTTGTCTCACCTTATGACCCAGGCCAAAGAGCATAGTGTTCTAGAAGAAAAACTGTGCAAAAAAAATAGTGGATGGTCAAGAGGGAATTATTGACATGACTCAGATTAGAGGTAAGGTTTCCACATCTCTACCTCAATGACAGTTAGTTGCCTAGATATTGCCTAGAATTTGTGCTAATGGATAAAATAGTCCTGAAGCTTGGTGAACACAAGTTATCTTTTCCATGACTCTTATGATTATTAGTATAAAGGATGTAATGTCAATATGAGATGGTTTCTAAATCCCAAGCTTAGAAGTTATTTTGATCATATATGGTTTTGGAGTATAGCAAACACTTTATTGGTTTTTGTATCTATAGAAACCTACAGAATGTAACATCACATTTTATGCTTGAAATAATTCCTTGGGAAAAACAATCACCAACACTGAACAATACGGTTTATACAATTTCCATAGGGGCAAGACTTATGTCTTCAGACAAGACCATATAGTGAAATACTAGAAACAAGACCCTAAGATTAGAAGAAATATCTAGAACATACAAGGAGAAAAATGTAATTCAGTTTCATTTACATGTGTCGAATACATGCTAGTAATGAAAGCCATATGTGAAGTCATATGGATTCAAAGAGCACTTAATAATTTTCATTGCAGGCAGAATCATCCCACCATATATTATTGTGATAATCAAATCATGATGAGTATTGTGAAGATTCCAGTGTTCCATGCACATATATAGTCACTACATCGGGGGACAGGGGATAAATAAAGAGATTGAGATGAGTAATTATCCTACAGAGGTGAAAAATGATAAATATCCTTACCAACTTATTGGAAAATAATAAGTTGGAGGTATTCATATTGCCATTTGGAATTATAGTCAAGGAGGTGGCCACTAAGAGGGGTGTTAGAGAGATTAATGTCCACTTACTAACCTAGTCACATTATGATGTATTGATTCAACCACTTGCTTTGTGCCTATGGCATCATGTAGATTGTGTGTTTGTATAAGTTATTTTGAACTTTTGAAATCCGTATTTTCCCTTTTGATTCATATGCTTGTGGGATGGCACTTTTCTCTGAATTTTAGCCTCCTTTCAGGTAAGGATGGGCTTCCTTGATCCTCTATAATGATGTTTAAAATTTGGGGACTGTTGCATCTCCTGGAATAATATATTGGTTTGGTTCTTGACGTGGATCTCATGTTTGGCTGTATGGATAGGCCCATGATTAGAATATCATAATATGATTTGGGCAAGAAATCAACACCTCCTTTGTTTCGGTATTGTAGCAATGAAAATCACTTTGAAATTCCTTTTCCAAATTTGTCCTTCTGGGGATGGTAAGAAGAATTGTAAATTCATGCTTAGTATTTCATTTGTATGTATGCTTCTAGATCCCTTTTAAGGGTAAAATAAAAGCTAGTTTACAAAATTTAGAAGAAAGGTGCATTCAATAATAGAAATTCCCCAAATAAAATGGCAGATGCTTTTAAAAATAGTATAAGTTCACCTAATCCCTCTCCTAACATAATTAGTGCATACAATAAATATCAGAGGTATGAAGATAGGTTCAATTTATTGCCTAACTATGCAAAATAGGGAATCTTATTCATTGAGGAGTGTTGTAGTACAACAATCCCTATAGTAGTTTAACTTGACAAAGATAGATACATCCAAAAATTCAGAGCAATATCATTTCATTAGAACTTTCTGTGAAAACAATCTAGTGCATACACTTTAATGCACATTCTACATCTTGCATAATTATTGGCTTACTACATCATTCAACCATTGCTTTTCTAATTGTATATTTTTTTTGTTTATTTTGATATGATATTATATAAAAAACTAAAATATCCAAGATGTGTTTGTCCAATTTGAATCATATATGCCACTATTTCCAAATATTCACTTCACTCGGGTATAACTAGATTCATTGGAAGTTTGTATGCATAAACCTACAACAAGATTCGTTAGCATTTTGTATAGAAAAAAATATAGCCAGATTCATTAGTATTCTGATACATAAGCATACTTTCCAGGTAACCTAATCAAACTACAGTAAACCCAAATGATAAGCAGCAGTTGGGACATGACAATCCTTCTCTTTAAAAGAAAAATTCAGAGAAGATAAGAGATCAATTGTAGATTAAGATGCTCATCTGTGTGAAAGGATTTGGGACATCCATCACAAGGGATAAGGTCACCTCCATCCCAACAGTCCAAACATAAATCATCATTATCACTTAGATCAAGTAGCTTTCTCTCACCAGAATTTTTTTGGCTTGCAATTGAAATCACTACCTCATGTAGTGAGTGCCCATCCATAAGATAGATGTGTTGATAACTGTTCAACAATGGGAAATGCAACAATAAGTTAAAACCACTACTTGGTCCAGAAATAGTCTTGATAAAAAGAAAAGGGACAATAACCAGAACAACATTACAAAGATACACTTATGGAGTTCGACTCTTTCCCCATCCAGCATGTACTTCAAACTTTGAAAAACACACCTAATAAACATAAAACAACCTAAATACTAAAAAAACAAATACTGAGCAAGTGACCCTTTGAAAGTTAATAAAAAATATCTAAAAATGTAATAATATCTTTCTGAGTTTGTTGTATATCATGTCAGATACTCATATTTTCATGTCATCATCACGTTAGGTGACTTAGGATATTGTGTTGCTGTTTGGAAGACTGCCTAACATTAGGGCCTGGGTAACCTCATCTGATTGCTTATGTGGTTTCTAGGACAACAACATTTCCAACATCTTGGACATCGGACTAGCTTCCTGGGACCTCATGGTGGATCTCACTGCAAAGGAAGATGTGATTATTTGGGTGGAGACTAGCCGAGGAAGTGGCCAAAGAGAATTTACAACAAAATGGCAAGGGAGAGAGAGGTTTGATAACTAGCTGTAAATTTCAGAGCAAGTCATGAAATTCCAAAGGTAACTTTCAAGAATAAAAACACAACACATCCTAAATATTGTAATTACTGTGGAAAAATAATCGTAGAGGAGAAGAGTGTTTTCTGAAGAAATTTCACAAAGCAAAGAGGAATGGAACTAAAGGTAAAATTAGAGGTAGAGATGATAGACATAAATTTGTGAAACTAAAAATGACCCTGAAACAGGATGAGACTTAGTCACTAAGTTCCTAGTGAACTTAGTTAGACATTGCATTGCTTATTTATAGAAGTACAAAATTGGTGGAGTGATCATCTTGTACTTATGGAATTCAACTACATAATTATCAACTTTCTGCCTGGATTTTTCCTAAGACTCTGCCATTGGATTCTTAACTCACATTCATGTCTTGATAGGTGAAAATTCTTCCACAAAATTCATCTACATTCTTCCTAATTGAGGATGAAAAGTATTCCTCGGTGCCTTTTCTGCCAGCAAAAAAATTTCCATCATAACAAGGCACAACTTGTCAACTTCAGTCTATAAATGAGATTTTCTATGAGTTGAAAATCCATGAACATTCATTATATATTTATAAATTCCAAATTCAATTATCAAGCCTTTTGATATTCATAGTTCCATCAAAAGGTGGATTTCCAACATCATATTTACTTTAAGTAGACCTTGTTGGATGAAAGAGGAGTTTTCTAGCATTGATGCTAAATTCATAGGGCTGGTTTCTACCGTTGACATAGAAGGAATTTTGGCACTACCAAGTTTGGCTACGACTTGGGAGATTTACAAATTGCTATTGTAGGGACATGAAATCCATCATATGGTTGAGCACTTTTTTACTCTCCTTGATTATAAGTTAGAGATCCTACAAACCATCTAATCTGGTTAGCATCCTTTCAGGTAATGTTTGGCTTCCTTGACCCTCCTACCATCTTCCATGTATATACATCTTTTCTTTGAGCCCTTCTCTCTCTTATCCTTTAGCCTTGTAATTGCTTCTAGTGCAGACCATCAACCAAGTGTACTGGTGACTTTTCTTCAAGAATTTGAGTGATCTGATTAGGAATATTTTACAAGGAACTTAAACCTTTGAGATACCAAATGGTTTGGAATTTAATGTGCATATGGTCTGTAAAATTATGACTCTTCTATTCAACTTTCAAGTGCTTTCAAATCGTGGCTTAAATTTGTTTGGCTAAAGATTGAGGATTATTATACTTTATTACAATAAAGGTGGTTATTATATTATTTACTATGCTTTGGCTTAAATTTGTTTGGCTAATGATTGCAGATTGGCTATTGTATTATTTATTATACTTTGGTTTCATGTGAAGGAATAATTGATGACTGACAAGCCTTTGACCAAGTTTCCTCACTGCCCTCTTCCACTATATTAATAAAATCATCATCATGTTTTAAAACAATCCAGGAGAATTTGTGAACCTCTTTCGGAACTATAGCTTAAAATAGGTGTCTGCCTCTCTTTAGGCACATCAACAGTTATCTTATCAATATCCCTATGGAACCCCATATCTAGTAAATGGTCGACTTCATCAAAGTACGAGCACTTTCTCACCCATTAAACGACTTGAGACAATTGGTGTATTCTCTATATGGTCCCAAAGCCTTCCAAGAGTGGTCACTAATATTTGGAAATGATTTGTTTGTAGCCATTTTTTTTCTCTTGGTAATTTAGTGCCCCCACTAACTACTTGTACACCAATATTTGCATGGAATTTAAACAAAACATTGGACTCGATGACAAGTTGAATTGCAAGTTCCCTAGTGGGAAAAATGACAAGAACAAGAATAATCGGCCTTTTATGATATTGGAGGATTGATGACTTCACTATCACCTCAAAAAAATGAAACATAAATGCTACTGTATTGTTGGTGCAAGTTTTAGCCTTGGCCAACACATCCTTGCCTTTGAGAATAGATGGAATAGTTAATTCTTGCAAAATGGTCATAGAATCATATCCCACTGTGTTGGTTGCCTTGAGTGTCAATGATGAGATATTGTGCTGGTCAAATCTTGATTGGCTCAAATAATTAGCATCCCCAATAATGTTCACACTATTTATTTTTCGATATGATTTTTCAACATGACTCAACATTGGCTGCTTGTGCCCCACGAGCTTCACTAAATCAGATTCATCATCTTCATCTTCATCTTTAGACTCATCTTTGTTATCACTGATCTTTAGTGCTTGGATACCAGAGGATTTAGATCCTCTTTTGTTCAACAAGTCACCTTCTCCTTGGCTTCCTCTTGCAAAGACCCCATTACCTCTAGAAGTTCTAGAGAATCCATCATTATCATTATTTCTACCACACTTCAACCAACCAAACATAGATATACCCTGTTGTTGTAGCCGCTACAACACCCTCCAAAAATTTCATCCTCTAAAATTTTTTGAGCCCCCGAGCATCGAGAAGTAAAGTCAAAACCTTAAGTTCAAGTCTTTTCAAGAGCCTTAAGTTGTTGAGTCGCAAAATAGGTCATTTTAACCAATTAGCAACCTAGCGACCTATCAGGTCACCAAGTCGCTAAGTCGAGTATCGCTCTCAAGTTTAAACAATTGCGACCCAACGACCCTGCTACCCCGCGACCCCCAGGTTGCAAGGTCGCAGGGTCGCGAGGTCGCAGATGTCATCAACATGGTCTAATCGCAACCCAACAACCTCATTTATTTCCCACACGCGTGACCCATTTATAAATAGAAAGGTTGCGCAGGTCGCATTTCACCCACGCGACGGAGAGAAAAACACATCTGACAGGCCAACTAGAGCGCGTTTTTCTCAGGTAAGTTGCCTAGTCCTCCCGATGTTTCCGTTTTTTATATTTTTTCCCCCATTTCTCCTTGTCTTAGCCATTTTTAAGCCACTAGCTATCCTACATTAAGATCCTCTTTAAACCTGTTTTCCTCTCTGAGCCTCCAGAACTTGTCATTCTTATGCAAACCTGTAGATGAAGCCAACTAGCCTCCCCGATGTCAGTCTCTTCCTATAATGACCATTCCATCTTCAATTTATGGCTTTTTCTCCCTGTTCCCCTTTATTTCTTTAAGTCAAAATTAATTAAAAGACCGCGTCACTGTCAAATTGTTCGCCCAACACTAGTATGACCTATGACCCCGCGACCTTGCAACCCCCGCGACCCAGCGACCTCGGTCCCTAGTCACTAAGTTGCTAAGTCGCGCCTCGCTCAAAACTGAAATTTTGTGACCTTGCGACTCAGAGACCCAGCAACCCGCTCGCAATTCGCCAGGTTGCAAGGTCGCATCTTCATGAATTTTTAGACCAACACGATTGAGAGACCCCGTGACCTAGTCGCCAGGTTGCTTTCCTCTGAAATTTAAGCCAGCGCAACTCAGCGACTCGGGGAATGGGTCAGAAGATTCACCCCTTCCTTGACCTTAGTTGGGCAGAGTTAAAAGCAGTATTAAGAATTCATTAATATGGAACCTGTCTTATCCTGGGATTGTTTTATGAATATGCAAGGGAACCTCGAAGCAGAGCTAGAGTGCATCTCCGTCTCTTCAGCCTCAAGTGACATGGGGCCTTTGGCGGTTCGCAGAAAAAACAAGAGCTCAAAGATAGAGATAAAAAAAAGTGAAGTACCTATGTCTCCTCCCCCTATCTATGGGGACACCACATGTGTATTCAACAGAGGAGAAAGCATGAGTTGGTATCAAGTATACCAAGAGTTTGCACAACCGGAGTTTCCAGAGGACCTCCTAGACTGGAAAGTATATGTGCAAGTTAAGAGGTCAAAGCTTCACTACGCAGGGGCCCACCCATCTATATTCCCATGCGTCGAAATTATTGAATGGATCATACAAAATATCGACTTCAGGATGTGGGTGATTCGGGATCACGAGGGGAAAGCTTTTGCAAATTTAAAGGGCCAGAATGCGGAGTACTATTACACACTTCTAGAGCAGGAACATATCTTCACAGAGGAATGGGACACTACCCATTCAGTTCCCATAGCAGACACCCTGAGAGGATGGTGGGAAGAATCAGAGAAGTTCAAAGTCACGAAGGACCAGGAGCATCAAGTAGTGGGCCTTAGAAAGGTCTACAAGCTCGTAGCAGCTATGATTTGTAGAATGTATGGTCGTCCCGATGCCACCACTTTCAGTGGTTCTTGGATATCCCTTATGTACTTTGTTACCATACATGGTACCCATTTAAATTGGGTCGACTTACTGATAGTAGCCCTCAAAACAAACATATATGCAGCACTAGCACCCGAGGAGGGATACTCATCCAAATTTTACATGGCCTCCTATCTATTGGATGCAGTTTGTGCCAGGTGTCACTTTTAGGGATGGGCTCACAATTGGGATCAAGAGTGCGCACGCCAAATTAACAAAGAGTTGCAGGTATTTTGGGACTCCAAATATAAGCAGGATATAGAGCCAATCGCACACAGTTTCATCCCTGCACTCTACGGGAAATTGTTTGGTCAAGATACCCCATGCATGTCTTGGCGAGCCATGGAAATGATAGTCAAGGTAGCACATTGGTTTCCATTTGCAGAAGGCACCTTCATTCGAGTCTTCAGTTCATTCAAGACTCCCCATGCTTTGCCCCGATTCGTCACTGACAAGATGCTACTTCAGGAAGTATTTTATCAGATGACTTTCGGCTTCTCGAAGGTCCTTAGGAGGGATACTCATCCCTCCTAAACAATCATATATGCAGCACTAGCACCCGAGAAGGGATACTCATCCGAATTTTACATGGCCTCCTATCTATTGGATGTAGTTTGTGCCAGGTGTCACTTTTAGGGATGGGCTCACAATTGGGATCAAGAGTGCGCACGCCAAATTCACAAAGAGTTGCAGGTATTTTGGGACTCAAAATATAAGCAGGATATAGAGCCAATCGCACACAGTTTCATCCCTGCACTCTACGGGAAATTTTTTGGTCAAGATACCCCATGCATGTCTTGGCGAGCCATGGAAATGATAGTCAAGGTAGCACATTGGTTTCCATTTGCAGAAGGCACCTTCATTCGAGTCTTCAGTTCATTCAAGACTCCCCATGCTCTGCCCCGATTCGTCATTGACAAGATGCTACTTCAGGAAGTATGTTATCAGATGAATTTCGGCTTCTCGAAGGTCCTTACTAAAGGTAAGAAGAAGCCATGGCCCACACTGCCGCTCACCATTGGTGCTTATACATTCAAGGATTTCAGAGAAGTGGAGGCGGAAGCTGATCAGATCAGAGGATTCTTCCTGGCACCTTTGGATTACCGGACATACGATCCTGAGAGGATAGTCCCTGCCCATTACAAATGCGCTAAGTTTAAATGGAGCTACCAACATACTGAACGCCTAGCTGAAGATGGGGTAAGAAACTGGTAAAATAAGGATAGGTAACTCACCCCGGAAGCATTGACTGATCGGGAGTACCAAGATGATCAAACTATGGAAAAGAGAATCCACGAATTGGGAGGAGCCTCGTCTTCCCAGGCCAAAAAGCCCCGAACTAACACAAGCCATAGCTCTTCCGCCCAACAAAAAGAAAAGGAAGAAAAAACTCAGCGAGAAGCTGAAAAGAAAGAAAAAGAGGATGAGGATAAACATAAGAAACACTTAAAGGTAGAGCAGAGGAAGAAATAGGCAGAGGATGCCCACAAAAGAAAGGAAGAGTAGGAGGCAAAAGCAGAAGTTGAGCGTCAGCTCAAGAAAGAATTAGATCAGGTGGAAGCTGAACGCAAAAGGAAGGAAGAAGAGGAAATAAAAGCAGAAGTTGAACGCAAAAGGAAGGAAGAAGAGGAAACAAAAGCAGAAGCTGAGCATAGACAAAAGGAAGAACAGGATAAGGCAGAGGTGGAGTGGTTATTGAAAGAAGAAGCAGAACAAAAGAGAAAATAGGAAGAGGATCGAAGATCGAAAGTCAATTCTTCCAAAGAAATCGAGACACCTCCTCCAATAACAGGGGTACAGACGGAGCTGACACCCATCGAAGTGCCTGCAATCAACACATGTTTTGCGCTCTCAGAACTAGGTACCTCTGAAGGACAGGAGGAGGAAGTGTTCAATCTGATGATACTCACTTATGACTAGTTCACTTTCAAAATCAGGCAGGAAAAGAGGAGATGCCTAGCACGGAACCCTGATGCGCCATTCACAACCACGGCGGAAAAGGATATAGTCATAGACACTAGGACCATTCCAGTAATGATAGAATCAGTTGGAACTACTTTCGCCGCAGCCACAGAGGAAAACATGAGCTGGATGAGTAGGGAAATCCTCTCCCTACAAAACAGATTACAAGACTCCGAACATAGGGAAGATGGGTCGGAGCAATAAAAGAAAGCACTAAGGGAAGAATTCCAACAGCTCCAAGATAAGAACACCCTTATTAACGAATTTCCACTCACCATCCAAAGAGAGTTGGTGACACTGGAAGCCACCATGAGGCAGGTATACAAGGAAATGTTCACTATAAAGCAAACAGTCGTACCTCTACTGAGAGCTCAAGAAGAAACTAAGAAGAGGAACGAGCAACTGAAATAGGCCTCCACCGCTTTGGATAGAATGATAGAATGGAAAAAAAAATATCCTCAGGCTCCAGAAAATATTCCCAAGAAATATTGGATTCACACGCAGAATGACAAGGTCCAAATTCGCATGAAGGTGCAATCCAAGGAGAAGCTATTCAAAGACCTAGAGAAGGTGATGATTGCCTATGAGCATTTGATCAGCGCCTTTGAATCGATGGATGAGCTTCACCATATTCCTTCTCTAGGTACATTGGGTGAGGATAAGACATGGGAATAGGAAATCAGGAAATTTAGGCATTCCTGCAACCTATTAGACAAGCTGTCGCTACACCTGATCTTCCGGCATCGCTGGAGAACTTGGTTAAGTTCGTCATAATGCCAGTTTGGATTTACACAAAACTGGCTTCCTTATCCAACCAGGTCACAATCAAGAGAGAAAATCTAATCCTGAATGCCCTAGAATGCTTGCACAGGTTAAGGGAAGATACTCCTCTAATCTCCCCGGTTGCTGTGGATTATCATGCATGGAAAAATTTCCTGAAAGAGAAACAAGTAGATGTTCTCAACCTCGCAATCACACACACACACTCCCATGATTAGATCGCAGGTCGCATCTTACATGGTCAGGTCATAGGTCACATATTCCACAGTCAGGTCGCAGGTCACACCTTCCATTCAGGTCGCAAAGCATACCAACAGGCGAGAAGGCGAAGAGTCAAGGCACCCAAGGGTCACTTTTGTCTTATATATACTCCCTTCGGGGACTTGTAATAGGATCTTTTTTTTTGGACTCCAAAGGAGAGAAGAGAGTTGTAAAGCATTAAACAACCCCTTATGAATGAATACAAGCATTTGTCTTAAATCTACTATTGGATCTGATGAGAATCAATGTGTCGACACTATGAGTATTTTTTGTATATGTTTTATATCTTATGATTAATTGATCTGCGTTTTCTGCTTATACTTGTTATGCATGTAAGCTCACTGAATCTGTTAATGATGGTATGTTGTTTACCTAGGAGATGTTTGTAACCTCATTATTGACATCTATCTTATTCACGAAAACGCTCAAGTACGCATAAGTTGTTCTTGCCAGGCAGAACTGTTTCTTCTATGGTTTGAACAAATTTTACAAACACGACCTTAATGATATGCTGCTAACAACATCTCCTTCAGCTGTGTGTTTCCTTTAATATCTTGCTATTTGTAGTATGATCGTTTACAATCATCGATAATTTGTCTTGTATAATTCGATAACTGTATGCCTATAACTCTGAAGGGCTCATTTGTGTCCAAGAGAAGGAGTATTCAGCGGTAGCCGGACTGACACCTCGGACGAGATCCATATCACAAACGGTTCAGAGTCTGATCAGGACTTTTTACCGGGGAGATCCCCTACTGTTGGCCAAACAAATTTTCCCGTAAACACCTGCTTATTAAACTTGTTATCCATGTCTAGTTCCTCTTCAACCAAACGTTTGAATCGGGTCTGCCTTCTATTACTACTTATTTTGTTAAGATCATTTGTTTTAGGGAATTTTTGTGGAGACAAAGAGGTTTCGTTCTCCTAGTCATCTTCAAATCTGCAACCTTCATGACTTCTTGCACGGCTATCACTCTTCCAAGATTGCATAATCTCAAGTTCTATGTACACAGGTGAACCACACAATATTTATATTATCCTTTGGCGTTACAGGTCCTAGATTATGCAATTTTCAGTTCCACATTATTGTAATTTGTTGAAAGGAGAATTATGTGGTTTTCATTCCCTATGTATAAGATTGTTTTCACGTAGAAATTTTAGTCCAATAGCAATTTGGATCATTATTTGTCTCACAATAGCTTTTGAAACCCTTCCATAGTTTTGAATATATGCAACTAAATCACCACTAGACATAAACTTTTTTACTATGAAAAAATTTGGTGGCCTTGTGCAAGCACCAATAAACTAGACTATATTTTTATGCCATACTCTCCTTGAATTGAACACCTCTTAGATTGTTGAAAAATGTTTTGCAGTACATAATGAAGTTGTCGTGAATGAACAGACTATTGTGGTTAACATTGTAGAAGATATTTTAAACAATTAATACTCCTTATTTCTTGCAGTGTTGTAACAACCATTGCCTTGTACATATCTAGTTTGATTCCCACCACAGAAGAATAAAATCTATCCTGCATACGCATCCAAGGATCCATGCCTAGCCTCTAAAATTTCAATCCCTAAAGATGTTGCTCTGTAAGAACAACACAAAAAATGTCAAAATGATTCTCATGTGAAGCAATAATTTATGACTGAAAAACCTTTGAGTGAGTTTCCTCACTTCCCTCTTCAACTATATTAATAAAATCGTCATTTTGGTTTAAAGCAATCCATGAAAATTTGTGAACCTCTTCCGAAACTATAGCTTAAAATAGGTGTCTTCCTCTTTTTAGGCACACCAACAATTATCTTATCAATATCCCTATGGAACCCCATATCTAGAAAATGGTCGACTTCATCAAAGTATGAGCACTTTCATAGCCATCAAATGACTTGAGACAACTGGGGTGTTCTCTATATGGTCCCAAAGACTTCCAATATTGGCCACTAATATTTGGCAAGGATTTGTTTGTAGCCATTTATGTTCTCTTGGTAATTTAGTGCCCCCACTAACTACTTGTACACCAATATTTGCATGGTATTTAAACAAAACTTTGGCCTCAACAATAACTTGACTTGCAAGTTCCCTAGTGGGACAAATGAAAAGAACAAGAATATGCTACCTTTTATGATCTTGGAGGAATGATGACTTCACTATCACATCAATAGCAGGAAACATAAACTCTATTGTCTTGCCGATGCAAGTTTTAGCCTTGGCCAATACATCCCTGCCTTTGAGAATGGATGGAAGAGTTGCTTCTTGCACAATGGTCATACACACATATCCCACTATGTTGGTTTCCTTGAGTGTCAATGGTGAGATATTGTGTTTTTCAAAGACTGATTGGCTCAAATTATTAACGTCCCCATTATCCTTCACACTACTTGTTTTTGGATCTTCTTTTTCAACAGGACTCGACATTGGCTGCTTGTGCCCCACAAGCTTCACTGAATCAAATTAATCATCTTCATATTCATCTTTAGACTCATCTTCGTCATCACTAATCTTCATTTCTTGGATACTAGAGGATTTAGAGCCTCTTTTTTTCAACAAGTCACCTTATCCTTGGATGCCTCTTGCAGAGACCCCATTACCTCTAGAAGTTCTAGAGATTCAATCATTATCATTATTTCTACCATGCTTCATCCAACCAAATATAGATATACCCCGCTTATTAAACTAGTTACCCATATCTAGTTCCTCTTCAACTGGACGTTTGAATTAGGTTTGCCTTTGATTACTTGGGTTTACTTAATGAAATCAAAGGATGAAGTATTTACCAAATTTCAAGAATTCAAAGCTGAAGTAGAGAACCTTACAAAAAGGAGAATTAAGATATTAAGGTATGACAATGTTGGAGAATACACATCTAAGGAAATTATAGCCTTCTATAAGGAATCTGGGATGAAGAGGGAGAAGATAGTTCCATATAATCCAGAAAAAATTGGAGTTGTAGAACGAAAGAATAAGTGCATTGAAGAAAGTGTAAAAGATATGCTACATGATTGAAATTCTACTATGGAAAGGGAAACTAAGATGCAGGGCTCTTTCACCCACTCAACATGACCTTTTAGTCGAATCAATTATCAAAATGATTTAGTTGTCTTTAGTAGTGGGTGATAGAAATAATTTCAAACAAAAAATTTTGAATTCTAGATTGATGTAGTTTTGGCCTCATACTAGTGAGAGACTCTTAGCCTTGCAAGTTGCTACCATGTATAAGAGTTTGGGCTAATATGCAAGGTATGGAGCTTTAAACTGTCAACAGATTCCTTCAGGGAGAAACCTTGAGAATTTTTTCCCTGGCTGAGGATTAGGACCAATAATTACTAGCCACACTAGTCAATCGGACATGAAAGACGTTGAATCTACAGTAACTGTGCGAAGCCCAACAACTGTGTCATTGCTAATAATGGGGCCACATTGCATATCAACACCAATAATATTTATATAAAGTAAATATTGGAGCTCCAGTTGCAATTCTTCCTAGTTAACGTAAGAAACAAGTGTCATAAATCATTCCTTGGCATGTAGATATCACTCAAGTTTGAGGGATTATTCCCACTACAAGGTTTTTGAGCTACTACCTAGCAAATTCACTTCTTTTTTTGTTGTCAGTATTCTGTGAATTTATATCAATGGTGTTATTTTTGTTTATTCCTTGTAGTTTTAAATGGTTTATGTTTCTTTATGAAGAGTAAGTCAATCTTCATGATAGTGGATTTTTTTTTAATTATTGTTGACCATTTATTTTCAATGATGTTGTGCTAGCATGGGCATCTGCAACAAACCGCTTCACAAAAAATGTCTGGTTATATTTAAGGTCTTCCTATCACTATTTTACTAGTAGTTAAATAATAAAATTGCATACTTTCAAATTTGAAGACATTGTATGAATATCTTTTTTCTTTCCGAACCCAAATTATTCCTATGTTGGCTACAAGAGAAAGATGAGATTGATAACCCAAAAGAAAGGGGAAGGATCAATACCTTGAGTAAAGAGAAGGTTAAAGTTGACAACTCAGCTGATGTAGCAACTAATTCCTTCAATGCCTACTGCGATTGTTCATGGAAAAGAAAGTGTGGAAAATGAGAATGAAACATATACTCTTGCTAAAACAACCTTGTGAGATGCATGTAAGTTAGCTTCCACATCTAATAAAGACATGGGAAAGAAAGCTGAATATGAAAACTTGTATGTATCTAGTTGGCTTCACTTAGAATAATCAATCAACTATATTACAATTAGGATTTTGCTAGTTCTACCTATAGTTTTATATCCAGTCTATTGTTTTGTAATATTGACCATCTCTATTAAGTTGTTTTTTCTAACTAAAATATGCAAATTTTCCTTTTAACCTGAAGTCTTCTAAGAAATATTGTACACAATATTTTACTTGCGCGAATTGTCTATCACATGGTCAAACTATATTTGTTCAGTATTAGGAGCATTTTATGAAATTCAATGAAATTCATTGCTTCATTTGGAAAAGCCTTTGGGAAAATTCAGAAACCTAAAGGTCTGAATGTGAATTATATTTTGAGTATAGAAAAAAGCTTCATGGATAAAGCAAAGAATTTGGAAGATGAGTTCTCCAGGAAGTATTTCTCTTTGAACAACACCACTAGTTGTAGTGGATTGTCAATATTTTTAGTTGTTTATCAAGCTTCAACAAAAATATTATCCTTTTTTGATTGATTGTTAATTGATGAATTTATTATTTATACTTGTTTCTCTTTCTTGAAGTTTTTGTGCTAACTACTTTGAACTAATTGAGGATCAAACATTGGTGGTATTGTTGTAATATGTTAAATTATTGTTTGTATTGAATCAAATATTTGTCGTAAAAGATCAATCAATGTGTTATATCTTGGAAATTACAAGTATGGTAAATATGGGAAAACTATTGGCGCTTTACATGTAAATCTGCAAAACATATCAAAACTAATCTTATTTGATCTTTTCATTATAATGATTATTGATATTTTGAGTTTGAGTGATTGATGATGACCATAGGTGTACCCTCAAATTGGAAGTTTGGTGCTAGAATTCAATGTGGATTTTCCATTCAAGAATCATATAGCAACTGGAATTTGAAAGTTACATTCCAAAAGAATCATTTTTTGGGGGTTACTAGTGGTGATTGCTACATATTTTCGATGTTGGAAATTTTCTCCAAATCATAGCTAATATATTGTACCACATGTGAGGAACACAATGGGAAGGGATTTGACTTTGCAATTTATCCACTTATATTTTAGTGATCCATAAATATAATAAAAACATTAATAATTTGATATAGAATAGTTGGCTTATTCATATGTGATAATGAACCAAAATAGTAGTTCTTATCTGAAGAAATGCTCATCATACTTGGGCATTCTTGACATCATCAACCTTTAGCCCTAGAATTATTCACTTATCCTTCTACATTATCTGGTTATATACATGTATATGAGGCTATCCTATTATTGTATATTTTTTAACTCATTTCATTTTATTCTAGTCTTAGCTTTGACATTTTCTAGGAGTTTTGTTTGCACTCCCACGTTGTATAAGTAATCTACAAATTGATATTTTTAGCATGTAACTTAGTTGGAATGATTGTGCCTAGTATTTCTTTGAAGGTTGAATACTAATTTTACTAAGGTGTCATTTTCTATGGTGACGTTTTATTTGCTTTGTTTATATAGGTCATCTGGCGACATAGAAGCCACTATTTCCCAATTGAAGAAAACTTGCTCGAGTTTATGGGGAAAAATGACATTGATAATATTGCTGATGTTCAGGCATATATTGTATAAATATTTTATAGTCTAGTTTAGTTTATATTCCAGTGTTCATCATCTTTCATGTCTTATAATCTGCATTGTATCTTCTTTCCTTTTCAGAAAAGGAACTCAGTATTGATGGTAAGAAGCAAGAATTGAAGAAAGAGGAGAACAATAACACTAGAGCGAAAAAATGCAAATTAGATAGAGAGAGAAGAGAACTTGTATAGTGGTACTCATAGAGCTAATATCCCACATAAGACACACACATAGAGATTGATGGTCAAGTCTTCAGAGTTGGTGAATTCACCTGCAATGCCTTGGAAACACAATGATACTATTTTGAAGTGATGAAACTATATTTCATATGTAAATTGTAGTCCAACCAATATTAAGTTGGAAACTCATATTGTAATACTTGATATTTATATAATATAATTTATGTGGTCGAAATTATTTATAGTTGCACTTGACATTATTTAGTATTTTAATTAACATCTGTAACTTCGGGTTTTTATATTAGATGAACATGTACATTTCATGCCCATTTTTTTAAATTTAGCTGCAAAATCATACTAATTAATTTACATTGATTAATAAAGAACACATAAAATCAATCTAAAACTAATAAATTATTAGTTTATGTTTATTAATGATGAACACAAATAAAATGAATATATGACTAAATAAGTTGCTTATAATGGTTGTTAATGAAAGTAAATGAAACGAATATAAACTACTAAAGTAGTCATTTATATAATGAATATGAAACTACCAGAAAAAGATAAATAACCACTATAAATGATAGATTTGTGATTACAAATGACGACTAAATTTTGCATATACATGACTATTAGTAGCTAATTTACATTATCTTATAACATGACCAAAATTTAGTCACATTTCTTTTGTCATTAATTAGTTTCAAACGATGACTAAAATTTTCATATATATGACTATTAGTAGCTAATTTGCAGTATCTTATAACACAACCAAAATTTAGTCATATTTTTTTGGTCATTAATTGGTTTCAAACGATAACTAAAATTTGCATATATATGACTATTAGTAGCTAATTTACAATATCTTATAACACGACCAACATTTTGGTCATATTTTTTTGGTCATTGTTGGTTTTTTCAGGTAATCATTTAGTAATATATTTTGTTGTATATTTGGTCATTAATTGTGGTAATTAATGACTAAGTAAATGACTAAATTAATGAAAAAATTTATGACTAAATATATGTTGTCCTATACAACAACCCCTCATTTTTTTTTTAATAAATAGGACCCTTTAGAAATAAATAGGAAATTCTTTTAATTTTCTAAACAAAAAACTTAGGAAATAAATATTTTCTTTTAAATTTTTCTGCTTTCTTTTTTAAGCGCATCAAAAATCGCATATCTTATGAATTTTAAAGACTCATAAACTTTAAAATGTGCGAGCCGCGATATGTGCTTAACTTTTTCAAAGATATGTTTGAACTTTGCAAAAACTTCAATCACCGTTATATTTACTTTATCGCACCGCACCTCACTTAATCAATAAAAAACATTAAAAGCAAATCGATATAAGTTGCAACTTCACGGACCTGATGAGAAAATAAAGAAATGAATATAAAACCTTCAGTAATTGCAGTCACTTAAGTTTTTCAAAAAGCACAATTTGCATTTCACACAACTTATAATATACACCAAATTGTTATCCTATAAAAGTTGCGATTTGTGATTTGCGCAGATCGCATTTTGCAGTCTTTTAGGGCTAATGTTAAAAATGGTTATAAATTATGACTTGCGATACGCTCGTCGACGACATTTAATGGATCAAGCATGTGAAGTAACTTGTGTCATATCAAAATTAAATTCAAGATCTTAATGGCTTTAAAGTGATTGATATATTTTACGCGTGAAGGTTTATGAGATATTAATTTAGAGACGATGATTGATGATTGATGTTATATCTTGATAGATTTATATTTGATTGAGTGTGTTTGAAATAAATGATAGATTTGTCTCTTTGATTTTCTATACTTGTAAAATTCGCTCTGTTTTCAGGAAACCAGTTTACGGATTGAGGAAGATTAAAATGAGAAAAAAGAGCAAAGATATTTCTCAGACGTTGTCTACTGAAGATACAAAGATGTCTCCGTTATTTTCAGATACCGTTTGCAACAAATATTGCGACAGTTCGAAATGGGAGGCAATGTATAAGCTTTTTGAAAGTGAAGGACCAAAGGTGGTAACCAAAGTTTCTTCGACAGGCACAAAATCTACCTCCGACGCAACTCTTTTTGATGTTGCATGCTCATACGTCCATAGGATAGCTGCAAGACCAAAGATTCTCCCTTAAATAGACATGGTTAAGTGGGTAATTGATCACTTAGACATTAAAGATAGAATGTTCAAGAATTCTAAGGGATAAACTATGGGCTCTTTTTAGGGCAGAATATTTAACAACAATGTATCATCTACAACCCCCACAACAAAAATATGACAAAACATTTTTGCAAATATTTAGAGGAGAACATCCAGATTTTATCAAAGTCATCAAAGAATGGAAGGAGGAACAGGGGAAGTTGAAGTGAGATAAGCTTGGTACGTACCCAATTACCCAAATTCCTAATCCTTACTGTTATGTTGCTGATATGTTATGTAAATTATTTTCAAAACCTGATAGCACTAGATTCTTAATAGAATAGGTTCCCTTGATTGACACAATCGTCAATTCATCAATCTTGAATTGGGAAAACATCTTATCTGATAATCTAGCCAAACACATTACCGAATATAGGAATAAAAGGAGTATTTCATCCAGATAAATACCTCCCTTTTATATGTCTGCCTATGTCATGGGCGCTATCTATTTTACTCTTAGTTTTCCTACCATGGGATGGAAATGGACTACCTAAGACCCTACCCCAATTCACATTCATCACAGAGAAATCTGGGATTCAGACTTCCACCTACACTTCTATAAAATCTGTTATGGAGTCATATTGCCTATGCACCAGATGATTTTCAATAAAAAGGCCCCAAGGGTTTCTGAAGAAGCTAATGCAGACATTATTTCTGTAGCTAGATGGTTTGAAAAGGAGAATTTTACATATATTAGAGTATTCAGGAGTTATGCTTCTCCCCATGTTTTACCCTATTATGTTCCCGATAATTTACTTGCAAGAGAAATATCCTATCAACTTGTTAATGGTGTCACAAAACAACTGAAAGATGCTAAAAATGCTATTTGGCCTAATTACCCTATAAAGTGTGGTAATTTTGCACTGTTTGACATCAACCATACTTACAAGGAAGTTTCCAACATTCATTTATTGAAATTGGAAGTAATGCCAAAAATATTATATGATCCAAATGATGTAATTAAAAATTACATCATAGAGCTTAAGTTAAAGCCTTTTGTAAAGGAGAAAGATGGATTTGATGATCTCTTCCAGGGCATGGAAAAATTTTCAGACATTATCAAGTATGCATCCAGCCAACTAAGTCGAGATGATTTTGAAGCTTTCCAAACGTACAGAAACATGAGACTAGAGAAATTCCCTCTCAATTTGTTAACTATTGAAGATGACAACAAACACACTCCAAGTAGCAGCTTGAATGTTGAAGTAAAAGATATGTCTGAAGATGAATCAAGTCAGTCACAGCAACAATCTCATAATTCGGATGACTCTGAAAATGAATCCGAATCTAGAGAGGAAAGCCCATAAAAGATAATTGACCAAGTAATCCATGAGATAGAGATGCTAGAGGAAAAGAGAAATAATGGAATAGAATCATATTCTAAAGCAGTTTAGCACAGTCATAATATACTAGATTAGTCCAGTTCACCACAAATAAAAGATCTTATAGATGAATGGAAGGAGTTTTATGAAGAAATAAAAACTCCTAAAGAGAATCCCAATACTGATCAGGCAACGAGTTTTTAGAGACCTGAACACTCATAGAAGATAGTGGAAACTGTTAATCCACTACAAAGAGTTCCAGCAATGCATGATAAAGAAATCATACCGGCCTACCCTACAAATCAGATAGTTCTAAAAATTGAAGATATTCCTTCGTTGGATATTTTATACAATCCTAGTTATAAGGCTGTAGTTAAAAGAAATAAAAGGAGGAGAATTGATGAAAAAAATTCAAAGCCTATAGATGAATCAGTTGATGTATTATGAAAATATTCCTTAGATGATCCTACTGAACATCTAACAAAATTATCATAGTATGTAGGGGCATATGCTACTGCTACTATTGATAAAGCTACCAAGGTTAGATTGTTGTTAAAACAAAAGGAAGCCAGAGTACAAGAACTAGAGAATTTGTTGAATGAGGAGAAATCTAATTCCAGTGAGGAAGTCAAAGTAAACAAAGTCCAATTTCATAAAGGTATTGAAAGCCTCAAATTTCAACATCAGACAAAGATTAATGAAAAACAAGCACAACTGGAAGTAGCAATGACCAAGTTACAATGCCAACCGCAATTAGAGCAATTTATCAAAGAAGCACTGCATTTAAACACTAAGTTAAAGAAAGAACAAGAAGTGTTTTTTCATCAAGCTTCTTTAATTGAATCTTATTGTGATTCAAATAAAATATTGATCGAGCAGATAGCAATTCAGAGACTTGAATGTGAAAGACTTGAGAAGAAAATTGAAGAACACATCCAATGGAAAGTATCTGATTCGGGGAAGGAAGCTAATCTACCTCAAGTAGATAAGCTTCAAAAAGAAATTCTATTCAGAGAATGGGAAGCACAAATCAAATAGGCAGAGAAAGCAGCATCGAAGACATCCAAGATATCAAGTGAGATGATTGAATCTATGTGTGAAGAACTGTCTAGAGCATAACTTCTCAAGGAGAACATGTCTGATGTGTTCTCAGAAAAAATACAGGTGGAAACACAGTGGAAGCAGAGAGCAGATACACAAGAGGAAATTATTAAAAAGGTAAATAAGTTTGAATAAGAAAATTACTGGAATTTTCTGATCAAACCTTATCATCATCATCAGACACTGCAGTCTCTTACAGATTAAACAAAGAGATCCCAGTCAGTACTCTCAAACTCTATTTTCAAGGGATAGATCAGATCAAGGATATCGTAGCCAGCTCAACTCAAAGTAATGTTAGATATTTTTCAACTTCGTGACCACATTCAGAAGAAAGGGCAGGACTCATAAATCAGAATTGTTAGTTTAGTTTCCTAGATTGTAGTTTAAGTTAGCTTTATGAGGAAGGTTGTTTGAAACCTCCTCTATATTTTTGTAATAATCTATTTTTAGTTTATAGTTAGTTTAGTATTTAAACCCTTCTCATGCATTTAGAGAAGGGTCCAGAAATTTGTCAAAAACATTTGCAAAGAATGCATTATTGTAAGTTTGTGAGTGCTTTGATGAATTAATAGAACACATATGTTATCTTTTGATAATTAAAGCTGTTTAACTGATGTTTCACTACTATACTCTTTAAATTTCTTGAAAGTGAGAAGGAGCAGATTCATTGTTGTCAGTTTACATGAGTAGAACTTCGTACATATAGTACTTCTAGTCACTTGTATTAAGTCTTACTTCATAGATTGACAGTCATCTTTTTATTGCATTATATATTTGAAACATCATCATATATAAATATTACATGCACTTCTATTCTAATATTTAGCTATAGTTTCTTATTGAATATGTAATCACACTGATAAATGAGATATTTCTTTCACAATTATTCCATGCAAACTACTTTGCTATAAGAATCATTTTACATAATTTTCATCTCTTTCAGTTGTTAAATGATCTATATTACTGACAACTGAGAGATGTCATTTTAGATCGCATTAAGGAAAAGCAACCCGGATATATATTAGATTAAATTGTTTAGATAGATGCATATAGATTAAAATCATTATCCATTTTCATTCTATATTCACAACACCCTCAAAATCATCCTTATTGGGAAACTGGTCCCATTATCCCCAGTCGGAGCCACTACACCAAACATAAAAGGAGTTGCTTTAAGGTTCGGACCGAGTGGTTTTCCCCCATATTTTGGTAGCGGAATTTCAAGGCCTCAACATTTTGGTGCTAGAAGGAGGGCCTAGTGAATGGCACGAAGGTCTGATCAATCTAAAGGTCAATAAAAAAGTCTCTCTCTCTCTAGATCCGCATCAACTTCCAGAAAATTGTCTAGATTCTCATCTGTAAAATCCAAAGTTGATCATCTTTCCCCTAAGTCTCCTAGCGATACTCAAACCATACTATTTCCCGAGTTTCACCAAGATTCTCCAGAAGTTTAGTTTTGATAGAAAAGTTAGAGAAAGTATCTATTTCTGCTAAAAATCCTGAATCTTCTCAATTATCAGATCTTAATATTTCGTCTTCTTTACGACCTTGAAGAATATTAACCAGATTAGAAAGTAAAAAAACAAGTATCTTCCCTTTTGAATTTATTATCGATAGTACTTGGAAGAAGTTAAATAGGACTCAATCAGAGTCAATCAACAAAGAGATCTTATCCCATTCACCCCCATTACCTTCACTCACTTCCACAAATTTCATTCCAACAGATGGTATCACTTTCACTAGTTCCAGTACTCAAACTACTAGTCCTAGTGCTCAACCTACCTCATCATCAATTCAATATCAACCCAACCAACCCATCCAAAATCCAATGGAAGGTCAACCCCCTCCACTGAATGTAAACCCATGGAGCAATCCAGGGGCTATAAACATGCCTGCCCCTCTTCATGCTTTTCCTAAGTATCCCGAAAGATGGCTACCAAAATTTAATCCCGATGATGGTCTTCCTACAGAAGAACATATTCATAATTTTATGTTAGCTGTCAATCTGAATGCAGTAGTTCAAGAGGATTACATTGTACGATTATTTCCATATACTTTAAAAGGATCTGCAGGATCCTGGTATTTTTCATTACTTGCTCGCTTTATAACTAACTAGAATATGTTTGAAGAACAATTTCTAGATAAGTTTGGAGATGACAGAACTACTGCTACACTCATCAATGATCTTTTAAATCTTAAAGCTAAACCAGGTGAGAAGATAAAAGATTTTAATTCAATATTTACTAAAATACTCAATAAAATTCCTGTTACAGTAGTTCCTGGTGCAGAAGTTCAAATTGAGTGGTATATTTCATCCCTTCCATCTAATACAACTATTTTCGTTGATAGAGAAAAGCTAGCAACACTTGCAAAAAATATGAAAGAGTCTCTATTTGTAGAGAAACGCATAACTGCTCTTGAGAAAAGGAATTCTCAAGAATATCGAAAATCAAAGAATATATCTTTCAAAGATGATTCTAAGAAGAAGATGCCAAAGGATCCATTTGACTTATAAGGTCTTCAAAAAGTATTGAAAACCATGACCAACGAGATGGCAGATATCAAGAAACAAGTTGCCGAAACTTCAAATTTAAAAAAGAGTTTCAGGAATTTTAAGAAAGGACAATCCTCTAATTCTCAACCTCCAAATATTATATCTAATGTTGAATCAGATCAAGAAGAGGAGGAAGAAAAAACAGAGGAAGAAGAAGATGACGAAGAAGAAAAAGTTGAACTAAATGGAATGTGGGATTTCATCCTACCAAATGAAGAACAACTTGAAGCTTTTCCTCTCAGCACATGCAACAAAAAAATTACTGAAGCAACACAGCCTAGTCAACAACAAAAAATTTCCACTCCTGCTAAAGACAAATCAGTAATAAAAAGTATAATTCAAAGGCTACGCAAACAAGTCCTGTTACCTTAGACCTTCCACCTACATCTAAAACAATGGTTGTCTCAGATACCATTGAGTATAATATAGTTGAAGACATGAAGAAAACTAGGGAAAATATTTCAATTCATGAGCTTACCAAATTGAAGCAACAACAACAAATATTACTTAGAGACTTAAAAGCTGTTCCTGCTTCAAACTTACCTGCTCCAGTCATAGTTCAAGCTACGAATGAAATGGGTAAGCCACCTTCTCCTTCAATGAAAATAATGCTTTATACTTAATTATGATAGGTGATCAATCCATCTCTCATACTCCTCCATTTCTCTTAACCTCTGAGATCTATAACAAAATTGTTCATAACTGTTTAATAGACTCAGGGGCCTCTTCGAATATAATGCCAAAATCAGTTTGTGCCAAATTGAACATAACTCCTCAGAGTTCTCCAGTCCATATAATACAACTTGACAGAACTAGAGTAGAAGTGGTAGGAGAAATAAATTCTATTTCCATCAGATTGTCATAAAATAACAAAGTTGCTTAGATAATTGATATTTTGGTGGTATATATTCCTAAATTTTATGGTTTAGTTTTAAGTCGTGATTGGTCTGAGAAACTTCATGGTTATTTTCAACAGACTGGTCACATATGTGGTTACCACGTAATGGAAAGCCAAACCAAATTCGAGTTGACTGTGAAAAGTTTATGAAGCATACGGTGACTGATCTTGAAGAACTTAATGAGCCAGTAGCCTTCAATAAAAACATTATTGGAAACTACTTTGCAGAATAATTTTTTTTAAACTTTAATGCTCAAACATCACCTTTCTTTGATAACGCAGTTGTATCTCAAATTGAGAATTTTTCCCAGCCAGATAATTCTAGATGTATTAATTTTTTAGATAGAAAAATAGCTAATTCTTTGTTTTGGACCCTTTATTTTGAAGGTTCTAAATCTGAAGATGGTGCAGGTGCGGGTTGCATTTTAATAAACCCAGAAGGCGAAAATACTATGTTAGCCTGCTGATTAGAATTTGATTGTCCCAACAATGTAGCTGAGTATGAAGCATTCATTCAAGGTTTATTAAAAGCTATTGATCTGAATATCAGACATCTAAAGGTTTTAGGAGATTCAAAAATCATAGTTAGACAAGTGAGAGATACTATCCATTGTAATTCTGGACACTTAAAACATTATCAATCATTATTCCAAGAATTAATTGCTCATTTCTTATCCTTCAACATTTCTTCTATACCTAGAATACAGAATGCTAGTGCAGATTTACTCGCTAATGTAGCCTCAAAATTAATCCCATCCCAAGAATTTAGTCTAGATAGGTTTTCTATTGAATTTATTTTTAGACCATCTACTCCTGATAATATCACTAATTGGAGAGTATTCAATAATGACTCAGATATTATAGATTTTTTAACATCTGAAAGATATTACGATAATCAAATTTTGGATGAAAATGAACATGACACTCAAATTAAGAAAGAACAAGATGAAAATCCTATTCCCAAATCTGTTGTCAAGTTATAAGACTTATACGATCTAAAGGACAGGTTTAAAAGAGTAACTAACTCAAAAACACAAAGTTCTACCTTAAGATTTGAGTTAGTTAATCTAGGAAGTGAAGAAAAACCTCAAAATGTAAATCTAGGTCTTGGTTTGTCTTCCGAAGAAAGATTATCATTCATCAGATTGTTTAGGATGTACAAAAGTGTATTTTCTTGGGACTATATTGATCTTAAAACATATGATACTTCTGTAATTCAACACACAATTCCTATGATCTCAGAGGAAAAGCCCATACAACAGAAATTGAGAAAGATTCATCCAAACTTGGAAAATAAAATTAAAACTGAATTGAATAAACTCCTCAAGGAAAAAATCATCTTTCCAGTTAGACATTCTAAATGCGTATCAAATTTGGTACCTGTCAGGAAGAAGAATGGTGATATTAGAATTTGCATTGATTTTAGAAATTTAAACAAAGCTTGTCAAAAGGACAATTTTCCATTACCAACCATGGAACAAGTATTGCAGAAATTAGCTGGTTCTGAGCTCATGTCTTTTCTAGATGGATTTTCAGGTTACAATCATATTCTCATTCATCCAGATGACAGATTGAAAAATACGTTCAGAACTAAGTGGGGAACTTATGCTTATCAAAAAATGCCTTTTGGATTAATTAATGCAGATGCCACTTTCCAAAGAGCCATGGGCATAGATTTTAGGAGACTTGTAAATAAAACAATAGTTATTTATTTAGATGACATTACTGTCTTCTATAAACATGTAACTCATCATGTGAATGACCTAAAGCAAGTATTTGAGCGATGCAAAAGGCATGGCATTTCATTAAATCCAAAGAAATCATTTTTTTCTTTAGATGAAGGAAAATTTCTAGTATTTATTGTGTCAAAAAATGGTATCTATATTGATCCTGAAAGAATTGATGAAATTAAATGAATTTCTTTCCATTATAACAAGAAAACCATGCAATCTTTCCTTGGGAAAATTAATTTTGTTAAGAGATTTGTCCCTGATTTTTCTCATTTACTGTTGCAGAACATGATTTAGAAAAATTATGTCTTTAAATGGGGACATAATGAAAGAGAAGCATTTAAATTGATTAAACAATCAATTGTAAATGCTCCATTCCTGAACACCTCCAATTTTATTAATCCATTTATATTATACACTTTTTCATGGGATACATCATATGTAGCTGTTTTAACACAGTTGAATGACCAAAAAATAGAAAAACCGATATAATTCTTTAGTTCAAATTTATAAGGTGCAAAATTGAATTACACATCTGTTGAAAAGCAAGCATTTGCTGTTTTTAAGTCCATAAAACATTTTATACCTTTTCTCCTATAGTCTCATATGAAAATCATAGTTCCATTTTCTGCAGTAAGACAAATTTTGGTGCAGAAATAATTAGGAGAAAAAAGAGCTAATTGGGTGACTGCGTTACAAGAATATGATGTAGAAATTAAACCCTCTAAAATCATTAGAGGTTAAGGTTTTTGCATCATGTTTACAAGAGCATCACATTTACTAGCATAAGAATATTCAGGTAATCATGTGAAAATATCAGAGGTAAGCCTCAATGATTCAGAGTCACAATATGCTGATCTTATATTTTATTTGAAGAATGGATATGCTCCAAATCATCTCAGTTACAAGACAAAACAAGCTCTTAAATTAAGAGCTAAAAAATATGAGTTAGTCAATGATGTGTTATTTAGAAGAAATTTCGATTATGTACTTCAAAGATGCTTAGAAAAATTAGAAAAATTTGAAGCGGAGAAGGTCTTGCAGGAACTCCATGATGGACCAGCTGGAGGACATTTTGGAGTAAATACAACAACACATACGATCCTGCATGCATGTTACTATTGACCTACACTTTTCAAAAATTCCCATGAATATACAAGAAAATGTAAAGTATGCCAAAGTACATCTGGAAGACAAAGAAAGCCATTATTCCCATTACAGCTGGTCAATATTGAACAACCATTTGAGCAATGGGGATTAGATATAATTGGTGAGATTGTTCCTAACTCTTCCAAACAACATAGAAATATTCTCACAACTACATATTACTTTACCAAATGGGTGGAAGCAATTCCATTAGAAGTACCTAATTCAGAAAATATCATTGATTCCATTGACCAGAATATCATAACCAGGTTTGGCTTACCTACTGCTTTGATGTTTGATAATGCATATTATTTCTATGGAACTGATATGATAGAATTTGTGATTAAAAGAGGTTTTAAACTAAAATATTCTGCAAATTATTATCCACAAGGAAATGGTTTGGCAGAATCCACAAACAAGAACCTGATTAGAATAATCCAAAGAACTGTTGATCAGAATAAAAGAAATTGGCATAAGTCATTAATTTTTGCTCTTTGGGCAGATCGAATAACTCAAAAAGCTTCTATTGGTACTTCTCCATTTAATATTGTCTATGGAAAAGAAGTGGTACTTCCCACCAACGTAGTTATTACCTCTCTTTCCTTAGTTCAATTCATTGATGAAACTCCTACTTATTCTTTACAAATTAGACAAGGTCAAATTCTTAAGTTAGAAGAAGAAAGAGAAAAATCCAAACAAACTCACGCTGATCATCAACATATAATAAAAGCCTTGTTTGACTCAACTTTTGTCACTCCAAATAATTTTCAAATTGGTGATTTGGTATTGAAATGGGACAAAGCGCATGAGGAAAAAGGTAAACACACGAAGTTTCAAAAACTTTGGCTAGGTCCATTTCAAATAATTGAAGAAATAGGCCCATCAACATTTTTATTGCAAGATCTATCAGGCAAAAAAGATTCTTTGCCTGTTAATGGGCAGATTTAAAAAAAAATATTTCTCATAGAAGGTAACCTCTTCTATCCTTGTATACTAGTGTTTTTTTTCTTTTCTTTTTAAGAAAATAAAAGTTACTTAGTATTAATATTTGGCTTTTCAAATATAATCTCAGATGATTTTATTTGATTTTTTTATAAAAATAAAAAAATGTTAAGGAAATAATCGAAAGATTTAGAAAGACAAATTGATTTTATTTTTCTAAAAAATGGAATTTCGCTGAAATCATTTATTCTCTGATGAACTCTCATCTTTATATAGCATGACTATTCTATTATCAGTAAAGAAAAGAAACTTTAACATAGTAAAGACCTGTTTATAGAAAAGTAATCTGAAACTCAACATTATCATCCAGAATCTTAAAAAGACCAATGATCCATCCCATCCAGGAAAACTTATTGATTTTTGAAAGGAATTAAAAAATAAATAAATTATGATTAGAAGAAAGACTTAAAAGATAATAAGTCTCATCACGAGCTTGTTTACCATGTTCATAAGGAAATAGTTAAACTTACATTACCAATACTGCCTACCAAAATAGGGTAATGACTTGAGATTATATCAAAAAGACAAGCGGTCTCATCAAGAGCCAGCTTGATCAGCTTAATTACTACTAGTGAGTGGCATTGTCATCGTTTGGTTGCCAAGCCAAGAAAATGGCTTTTAAGTAAATAAAATAATATATAAAAGAAAATTCTCAAAGATTAAAATTTACTTATGAAAATTATAAGAAATACTGGATGGGACAATGAATCATTGCTGCGTAAAAGATAACCCTGCCAAAAGCTTAAATTGCCTATTGGAACAAAGGCTCTATCTGTGATAAAAGAGTAAATTTTTATAAAGATGATCTATAAAGGCCACCTAATTTATCCTTTTAGACTAAGTAAGGACTAATATAGATTTTCATACTTATATCTTTAATAGAGGAATTCTTATGAATAATGAATAAGAGAAACTTTCATTTCTTAGTAAGATATTATTTATTTGAAATTTCATTCCTACAAATATTTTTTATTTTCTAAAAAGCTTAGAAATTTCAAAATTTTTTATCAGAGATATCTTGTTCACCCAAGTGAATCACCAATTGTTGTGCTATACAACAACCCCCCATTTATTTTTATAAATAGGGACCCTTTAGAAATAAATAGGAATTTTTTTTAATTTTCTAAACAAAAAACTTAGGAAATAAATATTTTCTTTTAAAATTTTCCGCTTTATTTTTTTAAGTGCATCGCAAATCACATATCTTATGAATTTCAAAGACTCATAAACTTTAAAATGTGTGAGCCACGATATGTTCTCAACTTTTCTGAAGATATGTTTGAACTTTGCAAAAACTTCAATCATCGTTATATTTACTTTATGGTCCAGCTGGTGGGCACTATGCGGAGGACACCATGGCTCACAAGATCATGCGCGTCGGTTTCTATTGGCCTACTTTGTTCAAAGATGCACATGCCCATGCTCAAAAATGCCTACAATGTCAAAATTTCGTTAATAGGGAAATACGGCTGTCTGCCTTGTTGCAGTCCGTCACGGTGGAAGAACCTTTTCAGCAGTGGGGACTTGATGTGATCAGGGAAATCTTGCCACACTCTTCCAAGAAACATAGATACATCATCACGGATACGGACTACTTCACAAGGTGGGTTGAAGCAATACCATTGCGTCAAATCAACGATCAAGAGGTAATAGATTTCATCACTCAAAACATCATGACCAAGTTTGGCATTCCAACCTCCCTTGTTTTTGATAATGCAACATATTTTTCATCATTTAAATTATATGATTTTGCTCTAGAGAATGGTATAGTGCTAAAACACTCCACCAAATATTACTCCCAAGGAAATGGGTTAGCCGAGTCAACCAATAAGAACCTCATCTGTATCATAAAAAAGACTCTGTTGTCCCAACAATGAAATTGGCATAACGCACTCCATAATTCCCTATGGGCTGATCGGGTCACACCCAAATCATCTTTGGGCATCTCCCCATTTTTTCTTGTGTATGGAAAATAGACTATCCTTCCCCTAACTTGTCTCTCCCAACCCTTCAATTATCTTATGAAACTCATGGCACTCCTTGCCCTACCTTACAAGCTCGAATAGACACATTGTTAAAACTGGAGGAGGAAAGGCTAAAAACTCGGGAAAAATTTTCCATCCACCAGAGTCAGATAAAACAATGGTTTGAAAAGAAGTCCTCCAGAAAAAAGTCTTTTGAAGTAGGCAACCTTGTCCTCAAATGGGACAAAGCTCATGAAGATAAGGGGAAACACTTTAAATTCCAGGCCCTATGGATAGGTCCCTTCCAAATCAAAGAAAAGGTCAGCTCCCACACTTACAGGCTACAAACCCTTGAAGGGAGGATTGAGGTCCTCCTAGTAAACATGCACGGCATTAAACACTATTTCACGTGATAGCCCCAAGGGGCCATCACCATAGCCTATACCATAGTTTTGTTTCGTCTTCTCTTGTTTTTCATTGTTTATGTTTTCAATAAATCACTTGTTTCGAGTAGGCTCTCAATAACACCTTTCCCTTTGGCACCTTAAAGTTGAAGGAGAGATGTAGAAGTTACTCAATCGACATGCTGTGACGAAATCTATGTTGATGAAGAATTTCCCCTGGAATGCAAAAAGTGGCACAAGCTTGCTTGTAATAGGCATCCAATGGGGAAAACATGACCAAGTCCCAGGAACCAAGCGCAGGTAGCTTACCTAGTATGCTGGCCCAAGGGACTGCAGTACAAAAGAAAGCTTCGGTGAAATTGGTCACTAGACTTAAAGGGGACAAAGAAAACCTCAGGAGATGAAAGATATCCGGGAAAACCCAAAATTCCTCATGTAGACTAGGAGCAACCTCTCTGGGAAGCAAAATAAATCAGGATCCCTCATCTGCCCAGGAAATATCTACCGCCACCAAATAAGTGCCTTGAGCACAGTCAAATAAGTGCCTTGAGCACATTTAAATAAGTGCAATTAGCACATGAATAAAGGGTAAAAGATTGAGAAAGGATTCCTACGCAGAGAGGCGATACGATGACTCCACCAGGGTATTGACCAGGCTCGCTGGCAGCAGAGCAATGTGCGTGACTCCTAGGCAGTGACTCCGCCGAGACTACCAGGTTCACTGGTAGTGGAGTGACACAATGAGGACGAAATAATTATACCGGATCCTGGAAATCCCTGAGGTTACCCCAACCCTTTCCGTGCAGTATCCAGAAATGAAAAACATGGTGGACCAACACCGTGGGACATGCAAACAGGTGAGGAAAATGCACAAGGTCTGAGGATGAAAGTAGTGGGACCCATAGGGTGAAAGGAACAACCTGTTAAGCCCTTCCCGCCCCCCCTTAAGATGAAGCACCAGTAGAGATCCTGGGCCCTACCAGTGAATCACCATTTGTTGTAGCCGCTACAACACCCTCCAAAATTTCCCCCCCTTTTTAAAATTTTGAGCCCCTAACCTGTTGGTAAAGATAAAGTCCAATCCAAGCCCCCTCTTGTAAACTGCTGAGTCGCAAAGTCGCAGAATTGATCAAAAAAAATTCTTGCAACCTTGTGAACCCTCAGGTCGCCAAGTCGCAAGGTCGCATGTCAGTCTAACACCTAAGAATTGCGACCATGCGACCTTGCGAATCCTCAGGTCGCTAAGTCGTAAGGTCGCATGTAAGTCTAGCACCTGAGAATTGTGACCATGCAACCGTGCGACCTCCAGGTCGCTATGTTGCAAGGTCACAAGGTCGCACTTGGCATCAACCTTACCTAAGTTGCGACTCTACGACCCTCATTTATTATCCACACGTGCGACCCCTTTATAAATAAAAAGGTCGCGCAGGTCGCATTCGACCTGCGCGACAGATCGAGTAACGCCTCTGAAAATCCGGCTAGAGCGCGTTTTTCCCGGGTAAGTTGCCTAATCCTCCTATTTTTTCCTTCTTGGTTAATTGTTGCCAATCCTGCTCTTTCCCCTAACCTATTTAGCCCTAATTTGACCTCGCTAAAGCTCCTCAGCACCCCTTTTTGAAAAACCTACCTACCTCCCTCATGACATGTACCCATTTATTTCCTTGTATTTTCTCTAAAGCCTATCTGCCCCATTATCTACCTCAGGGACCTTTCAAAACTCACCCAAAGAAAGCTTCAAAGGCCCAGATGAGCTCTTTTGATCATTTTTTTGTGTTATTTCACCTGTTTTTGGCTGCGTAACCCGTAAGGAAGCCCTAGCGTGACCCTTGACCCTGCGACCCTGCGACCCAGTGATTGAGTGATCTAGTCGCAAGGTCGCCAAGTCGCCAGGTCACACTTCATTTAGATTTTAACTGAAGCGACTAAGAAACCCAGCAACCTAGTCACAAGGTCGCAAGGTTGCCAGGTCGCACTTCCTTGAAAGTCTCGGCCAATGCGACTCAACGACCCAACGCCCTAGTCGCAAGGTCACCAGGTCGCGGCTCTTTGAAAAATTGAATTGACACGACCCAACGACCCAGTGAGCTGGTTGCTAAGTCACCAAGTCCCACGGCTAAGATTTTCTTCAGATAATTTTTGGCAAGAGTCATTTGCAAATTTTATTGGTCTTGACATAGTTGTAATTATGCCGTCTGCCTTATCGTGGGATTATTTTATGAACATGCCAGGGAACATCGAAGACGAGCTCGAGTGCGTGTCCATCTCTTTAGCCTTAAGTGAGATGGGACCTCCAGATGTTTGGAAGAGGAAAAATAGTCTGGAAATTGAAATCTCAGAAGAAGGCATCCCCCCTTCCCCACCCCCCATATATAGAGACACCACCTATGTGCTCGGAAAGGGGGACAAGATGAGTTGGTACCAAATATATCAGGAGTTCACCAAGCCTGATTTCCCAGAAGATCTTCTAGATTGACAGGTGTACATGCAGTTTAAAAGGTCCAAAATCCACTATGCAGGTGCCCATACACCTGTATTTTCATGCACAGAGATTATTGAATGAATCCTTCAAAAGGTCGACTCTATAATGTGGGTCATTCGAGATCACTCAGGGAAAAAATTTGCTAACATAAAGGGAGGGGATGCGGAAGTATAATATGCACTCCCCACTTGGGAATAGACCTTCAACACTGACTGGGCAGCCACTCACGTAGTTCCCATAGCAAAAACTCTAAAAGGATGGTGGGAGGACCCTAAAAAGTTCAAGTATAAGAAGGATAAGGAATATAAGATATAAGGTCTGAGGAGAGATTACAAGCTGGTGGCAGCCATGACGTGCAGAATATAGGGCTGATTAGATGCCACCATGTTCAATGGTACCTAGATTCCCCTTATGTACGCTATCACTACATATGGTACTCGGTTCAATCAGGGAAACCTGATAATAGCAGCCCTTAGATCAAACATTGATGCAGTAGAAGCACCTGACGAGGGATGCACATTTGAGTTTTATATGGCTTCATACCTGTTGGATGTAGTATGCGTAAGGTGCCATTTTGAGGGATGGGCACACAAATGGGATGCGGAACATGGCAGACCAATTCACAAGGAAAGTTGTTTGGCAAAGATACCTTGTGCATGTTTGGCAAGCCATCGAGACAATAACCAGAGTGGCCAACTGGTTGCCTGTCACAGATAGCACTTTCATCCGAGTCTTCGAGTTGCTCAAGGCACCCCATGCATTGCCCCAGTTTGTCACCAAAAAATTACTCCTTCAAGAATTATGTTACCAGAGGACAGGTGGTTTTTGGAAGGTTCTCACCAAGGGAAAGAAAAAGCCATGGCCTACTCTTCTGCTTACTATCGGTGCCTACAGAGTCAAATATTTCAGGGAATTAGAGGCAGAGGCTAAGGAAACCAAAAATCATTCCCACACATTGCAAACGGGCCAGATTTAATTGGAGTTACCAACACACAAAATGCCCAACGAAAGATCGAATCAAGAACTGGTACAACAAAGACAGGGAGGCTTCTCCAGAAGAATCAATGGATCAAGAGGAACAAGATAACCAAACTTTAGAGGAAAGAATCCACACACTAGGAGGAGCCTCATCTTCCAAAGACAAGAAGAAAAGGACTGGTACAGGCGGTAACCCTTCTAAAAAAAAAAGAGAAAAGGAGGCTAAAGCGCAACAAGAAGCCGAGGTGAATGCGAAAGAAGAGGAGGATAAACGAAATAAAAAACTAAAGGAAGAACAAAAGAAGAAGCAGGCGGAGGAAACCTGCAGGAAAGAGAAAGAGGAACAAATAAGGAAATAAGAGGAAGAAAGAAGCTGAGTGCCAGTCAAAGGAAAAGCAAGATAAAGCATAAGCTGAGTGCCAGTTAAAGAAAAAACAAGATAAAGAAGAAGCTGAATGCCATCAAAAGGAAAATCGAGATGAAGTAGAAACTGAGCGAAGGAGGAGGGAGGAGGAAATTTAGAAGTCAAAGGAAGATTCCTCCAAGGAATTAGAAGGCAGCAAGACACCTCCTACAGAGACAGGGAAATAGAGAGATCTGCCACACATCGAGATGCCTCAGACAAATCCTGCGACTAGTGTGTGTTTTACTCTCTCAGAACTTGCTACCTCCAAGGATCAAGATGAGGAAGTCTTCTATCTAACAAGACTAAGATATGATCAGTTCACACACAATATCAAGCAAGAAAAAAGAAGATGTTTAGCACAGAACCCTGTTGCACCTCTCACGGCCACAACCGAAAAGGATATAGTCTTGGATACCAGGACCAATCCAATTATGACTGCATCGGCCGAGACCACCTTTGCGGCAGCCACACAGGGGAATGCTAGTAGAATGAGTAGAGAAATTATGTCCCTGCAAAATAGACTACAAGCCTATGAACAAAAGACAACTCAATCAGAACGAGAAAAGAAGGAGCTATAAGAAGAGATCCAACAGCTTCAGGTTAAGAATTCCGCAACTAATGAAGTGCCACTTACCATTCAAAGAGAGTTGGTCACTTTGGAAGCCACCATGAAGCAAGTATATGAAGAAATGTTTACAATAAAACAGACAGTCGTGCCACTACTAAAAGCACAAGAAGAAACCAAGAGGAGGAATGCACAGTTGAAGGAAGCTTCCACTTCCTTGGACATAATACTAGAATGGTGAAACATGTATTCGCAGGCTCCGGACACCTTTCCTAGGAAATATTGGATTTGCAGCAAAAACGACAAAGTTCAAATCTGGATAAAGGAACAATCCAAAGAGAAACTAGTCAAGGATCTAGAGAAAGTAATTTCCGCGTATGAGCATTTGATTAGCGACATTGATTCAATGGCTGAAGTACACCGCATTCCTTCTCTGGGTGCACCAGACAGAGGAAAAACATGGGAATAAGTTGCCCAAGACATTCAAGAATTTCTACAACCCACAAGGAAAGTAACTGCTTCTCAAGACCTTCCGGCATCACAAGAAAATCTTGTTCAATTCATCGTGATACCGGTCTGGATCTATACCAAGCTGGTCTCCCTGTCCAAT
>CM076581.1:1526656466-1526727742 GCA_034641835.2 Pinus albicaulis | reverse complement strand
AGTATACTTTGAGAATGTAGGCTTATTAACAAATAAGTGTTTTACCTCATGTTGCAGGTAAAATAGATTCTCAACATTCTTGTAAATTACCTTCCCTATTGGAATTCCTTGTGAGGAAGGCAGATTAGCTTGATCCTTAGCAACTTCTCTCATTTTCTTGTCATAATCATCTTGTTTCATCCGTTTGTCATGAATAACTAATGGATTTGGAAAGCCATTTTGTCTGAGAGTGTCAAACTTCATCATGAACCTTGTGATGGAAATATCCATATTCTGGCATTTCTCTTCTAGTTATATCATCAAATTCATTTTAGAAATAATCTTCCTAACTTCTAGGATGGTTTCTATTTTTTCATTAATTACAATGTCTTCTAGCTCTTGCCTGTTCTTAGAATTAAGAAATTTGATGGTTTCAAGAGCTTCTTCAGGTTTCTTGCCAAGTACTTCTTTTATCTTTTGGATAGCTTCTCTTGCTAATTTGTCTAAGTCTTTCTGTTCATAAATAACCTGGATTGATGGCCAAGTATCATTAACAGATTCAATGATATTGGCCCATAGTTGTTTCCTCGCTTGTGCGATGGGTTCTTTTAGTCTTAGATCTTTCTCTAACTTCTTAAATTTTTCATTCAACAGTTTTGCATTTTGTTCTTGATTCTTGTGCATAATTTGAGCAAGTTTCTTCATATCCTCCAGAATTTTAAGTTATTCTTTAAGTTTGTTGATTTCATTATTCTTGATAGGCATAGCTTGCATAGATTTTACTAGTTTACTTTCCTCATCTGTAATTTGTGCTTCTTTTGTTGAATACTTTGTTGGTTAAGTTGTTGATGAAGTGACTGTAAGTATTGTAGTCATTGGGACTATAGGAGCCAATGATTCTACTAGTGTAGAATGAACAACTATGGTGACTACAGGAATGACTGTGACTAGAATTTCTTCTAATTTTTCCTTTTTCTCCTGGACCAGCTTGTCCATTTCATTCTCCATTTCTTTGATTTGGGCAGTCAACTGAAGTATGAGACTCATCATCTCATCTTTTTTATTTACATCCTGTAGAACTTCCTTTGCTTGAGGATGTTTAGTAGGAGGCAACTTAAGTTTCTTCTTTAATGCATCAATGTTTGAATTCTTATTTTTAATTAGTTCATATGCAACTTTTACATTACTAGGACCATATCCTACTTCAATAACCAAATCTTATAGTGATTTGATTCTATTATCCTTTGACTGTGAGGATTCATTTTCTAATCTGAGTTGATCTCTGATGTTTGCAAGAGTGTTTTGAAGCTTTTGCACACTCATGGATTTACTTGTCATTGTGGAATAAAGCATTTCACCATCATATTTGTGAAATTATATTTGATCAATGGGATGGTGGTCATTTACTTGAACTTCATATGATGATTTTTTGTAATTTGATGGTGTTTTATGATGCTTGACTTTAGGCTGTAGGAATTTCATCTGAATCTTTTTCTAGTTTTATAGTAAAAATGAGAAGGCAATTTGATTTGGTCACTAGGTGACTGTTTCCAATACTGGTTGTATGTATTATTTTTCAAATCTTCATTTCTCATCTGTATCTCTCTGTATTTCTTCATAATGTCCATCTCCTTCTCTGTTAGTTTGATAGAAGAGGACATGTGAACACTGTTTTTTTCTGAATAAGTTGAGTGTTTGAATTTGAAGGCTAATGTTCTTCTTCAATCATTGTAGGAGGTGCATTGTCCTTTGCTACCATATCTTTGTCAATCACTTCTATTGTTTCCACTTCTTTATTGACGACATTTAACTTTGGATTTTTCCAGTACATCAATTTAAATTTGGTTTCATTTGTAGTCTCTGCAGTATATGATACTTTCTCTCTGATTCTCTTTGAGTTATCTTCTTGGGTTCGAGTTTGAAAAGTTTGACTAGTATCACATTTCTTTTCTGCCTCAATCAAGGTGTTCTCCAACCGTTCAGACTGATTGGAGAATTTTTCAATGTCTGGTTTCTTCTCATGTACATCAGAAGTCAATTTCCATTTAATTCTCAATTTACTGATTACTCCTAGGGGATCATAGCACCACAGAAAAATCTTACTGAATTTGAACTCCTGCAAATATTTTTGAGCCTCTGGACCTACATCTCTACTGTTACAAATGAAAGGGCCAACCTAATTCTTTAAATTGAATTGTGTCTTCTTTTTAGCTACCAGGAAATTTATTGCATTAGAATTAAGAATCCGCCTTATGTATTGAAGGGAAAATAACCTCATTGGGAAGTATTTTGGTAGTCTATATGGAATAAGATTTGATCTATATACCCTTATCTCTGTATAGTTTTGGTACAAGTACCGATCTCCTACCTTATTATGCTTTGACAACTGCATGAACTTTTTAATCTCTTCACTGATTCTGGGTTGCATGATGCTATTCAGCATATTGAATATAGGATGAATGAAAGAATCATTAAACTCTATATAGGTGGTCTGTGTGGAGTCTTTTCTTATCAAAGGAGTCCAAAATATGACTGACTGTGGGTTTTCTTCAACATCAAGCTTCTAAAGGTTGATGGAAAATTTATCAGATTGAAAGTATAAAAACATGTGGAATATGATTGAGGAATACTTGAAAACACCTTCAGAAGGAATTTTGACCAATTGTTCATGAATATTTTTAGCAAGGTATTGGGAAAAATTAAAAATGGTAGCAGAAGTTTGACCAGGTGTGAAAGTAGACAAAAAACCTAACACTACAACATTAGCATGCTCATTTGTGAAATAACCAAGAATAAAAGACAACATGCTAATGATATGGCTGGTCCTTTCAGAAAATTTTGCAGATGGGTAAGGAGGATTTATCATGGGAATTTCCACAGATGAAAGCATGAAAGTCTAGAATATTTAGAACCTCTTGGGGAAGTCTTGATCCAGGTATAACTATGTCAGAGCCTCAATGGAAAAAGGGGTTTCATCTGGCCCGGATTGGATCTGGAGCATTTGATTAATCGACTCAGCTGTAATAGTAAACAATATTTCCTTTTTGGGGTTTATTATGGCTCTCTGATCAGGGAAATAGAAGGATTGATAGAGTCTAATTACTTCTGGGCATTGGAAGGTCTATCAGACAACATAATTTGATAAATTAGACTCCCAAATAAAAAATTCATTAGCCTGATCTATGGATTTTTCATGGCTCCAGCAGTGGAGCTCAAGAAGGTTAAATTCAGTCACTGTGTCATTAATCTTGAAGTCCCTGTCAGCTAAATGAATGTGTTCTACATCTACGAAAGGAGGTTGTAGAGGATTGATAGTTACTACTGCTTTGGAAGCCATTTTTTCTATTTTATTTTACCCAATTGATTAATATTTTGACTCAAGAAATGGATTTAGGCCTTTGGGAGCACCTTAGACGAATTATTTATAGTTTGTAGACTGATTTAGGATGAAACAAGGGTCTTTACTATGGTATGTAAAGGTATAAACTTTTTCAATTGATCAAACTATACTCCGTGTTAACAAAAAAAGTAAGTATTCAGAATTTTGTAAAATTAGGTCCAAGATTTGTAGAAAAAAGGATTTGGGAAGCTATGGGGTTTTCCTTTTAGGTCTATAGAGGCTTCTATTGGATTTAATTGATAAATTGTATTCTCTGTGACAAAAGTAATATCCAGACCTCAAATTTCTACAAAAGGAAGTCTAGGGTCTGTATGAAAGGATTCAAAGGCACATAATGTTTCCTTTACTCTATAAAGGATTCTATTTTGATTCAATTACTGATTACTTTTTCTTTGTATCAAGAAACATGCCTTTTCTTTGAGGAATACCTAGGAAAAATGAATATTTTGCTTCGCAGAAGAATTTTTGAGGCAACAAAGGTTATTTGAAGATTTTGGTCTTTATAATGATTCACCTCGGTTCTGCAATATATTGCATCAGCAAAGGTCTTGAATTCCAGTGAGAAAGGCTTGAAAAAAGATCTGTTAAGTGATCCGGTTGCTTGAAAAATGATCAACAATGCTCTTTCAGCACGAAGGTGTAATACAAATGATAAAAGGGTACAAAGGGTGGCTAAATGAATTTTAATCAATAGAAAATATATCATTGAATTCACGGTAAATTTGAATTGACAAAGTGGTTTGCGCAATGGGCAGGAGAAAAACTGCTAAGTGGTTTTCGCAAGAGCCAAAGGTGGTTGGCAGTCTTTTTTGGATTGATGCGATCAAATAATAATTGGGCACGTAGCCAGACATTGGGCTCCAAAAACCATGGATATCTCAAGGTTGGGGTATGGTTAAGGATTAGGCTATCAGATGTGCGATAGGAAATGCTGGGTGTTAGATCTAATCGGTTGAGATCTGATGGATGGGATGATGCGATGGAGTCATCAGGATTGAATAGGCATGGGGCCCTGAAAAAGTCAAATGTGGAATTTATATATGTGATATGGTCGAGGTTACAAGTTTATGCGATAAGTTTATAATGTATAAAAACTATGGTTTAATATACATGGGATCGAGATTATTATGATAGGTGGGGTTTATAGTAGGTGGGTCTAGGATATATCACATGTGGGGAATATTAAACCATATATTTAACATAATGGGTTGGGAATGATATATATGGGAACTATTTTAATACGGATAAAAGGTTTTAATCTGGGAGTTAAATATAATAAAGTTAAATTTTAGTAATATATAAGCAGATTATAAAAATACATTAAGTTTCTAATGTACAAACTTATGTCAGGGAGGGATATCTGTAGTGGGGCCCGACATATATATTTAACCATTTAGACTTAGGATTAAAGTATTTTTTATGGGTTTTTGGTATATTTTTTAATAAAGGCATATTAGTTAAAGGGATATTACTTTTCCAAAGGAAGAAATGCATTTTAACTTAGGAAAAGGGATTTTTTGCAAGGGGGAAAAGAGTGAAATAAGGGGAAAGAGTAAAAATGAAGGGGATGACATATTTTTACAAGGGAATGATTTTGAAAGGAAGTTAGTAAATGAAATGATCATTTTTTTTCTATCCATGCCTTTGTGAAAACTGCTTTTACCTACACATAAACTACCCTAGCATTTTTTCTTCATTTACATGGGTGCATTTAAGCTTGCAGACCCTTATTCATTTTTCTTTTAAACATCAAACTAACTAATTAATCCTTATTTCTTCTAAGGTCTCATATTAAACTGTTGAGCTCCTTACTATTTTCTACCTAACTACTAATCTACCAAGATTAAACAGTTTTGCTAGATCTTTATTCTCTATCTATCAACATGAAATTTAAAGCATGAAACATCAAGATTAAGCAGTTCAACCTTCATGGATTGTGGCATTTTTGACAAGCTGCACACAAAATTTATTTTGTAGTAAAATTAAATAGTAGTGGAATTTGAATTTGCATCACTTTCATGTTTTATTTTATCTCTTGTTTGTTTGGGGTTCATTTTCATATTCCTTTTGATCTTTTTTCTTTCAAGTCCTTTGATTTTTCTTTTAGGAATTTTACCCTCTTTACACTTTTTTAATTTTCTAATATGGGAAAACAATTTGCAGAAATAAAAGTATGTACATATTACAAGAATAATCAGAATAAATTCAAAATTATGAATCCTATTATTATAGGACCCTAACAGTGGCTCCACATGGGTATGACATTTCCTAGTGAAATGTGAAGAACTCTAAAACTAGCAGCCTTTGAACTTTGACTGTGATTACCTTGGAACTGTTTTCTGAGCTTTAAATTATTCATACTTATGATATTTTATCTTTCAAAGCTTAGGGACTTCTCTTCGGGCTTCAAATTTTCTAGAAAAACATCCAATCCAACATAAACTCTGCAATGTTATGTACAATGAGCAAAGTAAACAAAGTGAACTACTGTTATTCTAGGGAATAGTAATGCTTCAACATTCTACCATTGGTAGATCCACCTAGTAGATCTGATCCATCCAACTCCTTCAAAAATAATGCATTGTTACCTCTGTAGCCATAAATGACATAAGGGCATTTCCATAAGAAATTAAATTTCCCATGTTTACCTTTCTCTTATCTCCTAGAATCCCACCTAAAAAAAATTCACCTATATAAAAATCATATTCCTTTTTCTTTCTGTCAAATATCTTTTTAATCCTCTCTTGAACAACTTGTGACTTGACATAGACATCTTCCCTATTTTGCTACAAGTGTATCGTATGGTTTATCCTTCTCTGGATATCATTGGGTTCTTCCTGCACCTCTTGGATTATCTTCATCACTGATACTCCTAAAGAGGATGGAAAAACAAACATCCATCCCATAAACAAGCTGATAAGGGGATGTACCAATGGACTTATTTGTGGTAAGTATGTCTGCCCATGAGGCATTAACTAACCTTTTGTTCTAGGTTTTCTTATTGTCTTCTAGTAGTTTCTTAATGATATTAACAAGGATTTTATTGGAGGATTCAGTAAGACCATTACCTTAAAGGTAATAGGAAGTGGAATGGCCAAGGGTAATGTGGTATTTATTATGGAAGTAAATCATATTTTTAGACTCGAAAGAAGCTACATTATTAGTAATGAGCTTTTGGGGGCATCCAAATCTTGACAGTATATTGTTTTCTAAAAATGAGATTATGACAGTATCAATGCCTTGCCTAGATGGAATGGCTTCTATCCACTTGGTGAAATAGTCTATGGCTATCAAAATCCATTTGTGTTAGCCTGAGGATGGTGGTTGTATTTCACCAATGAATTCTAAACCCCATTGCCACTAGTAAAAAATGATGAAATTAATGACTAGGTGACTAAAAATGTTAGTCACTGCAATTATTTCAAGTGAATTACTACTAAATTTGAGCAATTTTAAGTGATCAAACTAAAAATGACTAACTTAAATGGCTAATTTAGTCTTGGAATAAAATATACGACTAGATAATAAGTGACTAAACTAAAAGTGACTAACTTAAACGACTAATTTAGTCTAGGGATAAAATATATGGCTAGATACTAAGTGACTAAATTAAATGTGACTAACTTAAATGACTAATTTAGTCTACAATTAAAATATATGACTAGATAATAAGTGACAAATTAATAATGATTAATGTAAATGACTATTATAGTCCAAGAATAAAAATATGGCCAAATAACAAGTACAACAAGTATATGAATTAGTCATTTATGTCAGTAATTTTTATTTGTGTCACTTCATATATGGAAAATTGCACTTTTGGTACCAAAGTGTAACATTTCACTATAGGTGTTTCTGAATCCATTTGCAGTGTTAAAATTTAGAGACAAATTAGGGGTCTCTAAATTTACAGTGTTGAAACTATGAATACCCTTTTGTCTCTAAAGTTAACAGCGTAGATGTATTCATCTACAATTAACATAATTGCATGTATCATCTATCAACTTTATGCTAATGCATTCATTATAATTTTAGTAAAGGTAATATTAATTAGATAGCCCAATTTATATTTATATTTATATTTAATATTTGGCCATAAAGTTTAATTTTTAAACTTCATTGATTTATGTTAAAAGTGTGAGTTGTTTTAAATCTAAGGTTAAATCTTCATATTTACATTTAATAACTAGATAAATATAACATTTCTTATGTTAAACACGTGAGTTCATTTAAATATAGTATTAAAACATCATATTTACATTTGATAAATACTAAATAGATAAACCTACAATATATATTTATAGACCTATTCAGTAAATAGGTATGAACATTTGTTAATTTAGGTATGAAACTTAATTAATTTTTTAATGATGTATGAACCTTTGTTTTTTTGTAAGTCAATATTATATTCATCTAGGAAAAAAGGAGTACATATAGCTAGTTACAAAGCAGGTGGTCTCACCTCGACTTGGTTTGTTAGCAAAAATTTGCACCAGATGCAAAAAAATGCAAAAGAGGGACTAGGGACATTGTCCATAAACAGTTGGGCCAGAAGCACCAAAACACATATAAAACATAAAGAACAAAAAAGAGCATACTATTCATCCAACGTGGTGGATGCATGGTTGTCCGAGGTTGTTCCTAGATGTGGTGGAGGACAGAAGTCACACTGACCATGCCCTTCAAAGTGCGCCAACCAAGTCTCCAGCTTTTCTACTTTCTCAGTGAGTTGATTTTGGCCTCGCCAAACAACTACAAGTCTCTCCCGGACTTGGCACTGTAAATAATGCATTCATTCCAATGTTTCCATATGCTCTACATTCTCCTCACGACATAATATCTCAGTTGTGTCCACCCTTTCCATCAGGTTGTTGATAAGTGCATGATTATTCTCTAGGCAACAATGCTAGATAACCTGCCCCTCATTTACCTCAAATCAATCAAACCCATGATTCCCCTTGCCACCATGGCTTCCTCCACCCCGACGACTATGATTTTGAACCCTCAAAACCCCAGCTCTATTATCCCCTCACTTACGTCCTCACCGCCCCCATGTGCACCCACACTAACGAGTCATGCATGCCCATAGTCTTTCCACCTTGGCGTGGAGCCGCGATGATTATTTCTGAGTCTACCACCCCCATAGGGCCATGGAAGATAGGGGAGGGAGAACACCCACACCACACCAGGGCCTTCATAATTCTCCAAGGTCAAGGAACCCCGCCATGTGTAGAGTTGAGAGACCAGACCCCCCACTATAGAAAAAAACACCACCAGCAAAGGAGCCAAATTTTGTCTCCCACCACCACAAGGAAGCACAAAGACACCTTCCACTACTAGATAAAGACTTCTACCACTAGCAAAACCAAATACCATCACCCACCAAACCAACACAGGAAATTGAACAACAAACGATGACAAAGTAGCCAACGCCTAAGTGTAACTTCCCCTAGGGCAGTGACCGGCCTCCAAATTCTCCACATAGAGACCACACACTAATCCACCAAACACCGTCACACCCATGTTGGAGGGAACTAAATTTGTAAAAGAAACTAGTTTTCTGCCACCACCCTCAAGGTTTCCTAGACTACAAATTCTAGCTTCCTCTCTTATCATGAAAAAATAGACTCACTGAAAGCCAAGAAAAATGGAAAAAAGTGATCTCATTTCCCTTCAAATTCCTATCCTAAAACCAAATGTAGTCAATGGCTAAGAAACTGAGCAACAGGGACTGATTGAACACACTGTACCAACAAATTCCCATGACAAGCACACATAAGCCACTCCCTCTGTAAACTTTCCTGCGACATTTACGCTTCCTCTTCAAAGGCCACCATTAGGACCAACACCAAACCATATTTAGGATTCTAATGATGGGCTCCCTCATATTCCCTTGCCTTATCCTTTCACCACCTCTGAACTCCAATGCATAATTAATTTTCACACGAATTGCTAGCATGAAGCTAGTAACTCTCAACCCTTAACCCATTAACCCCTCACCCCTAACCCTTGAAATCCTTAACTGTTAAATCACCTAACCCCTAATCCCCTAATCCCTAATCCCTTAACGACTAAATCATTATTCACCTAACCCCTAACTGTGCCTAAATCCCCTAACCTATAAGCCCCCAATCCCTAATCCCTTAACCACTAACTCATTATTCCACTAACACCTAAATGCACCTAAATCCCCTAACCCCTAACCCCCCAATCCTTAAACCCTTAACCACTAACTCATTATTCCCATAACCCCTAACCCTAAGTTGTTATTCCCTTCAGCCTTAAGCCCCTAATCCTTAATCCCTGAACCACTAACTCATTGTTCCCCTAACCCTTATAACATTCCTTAAAACTAGTTGATATTATCCATTCCAAATGAGAGAAAGTCTTGTTGGGACCTACGATCGGGTTAATTCCCCCTCTTTGGCAAGATCAAAACGGTTAATATTTGATATAAAAATTTATATCAAATATTTCATTAAAAATAGGGAACCATACCATCTTTTCCAGGCTATGCCTATTGGTCACTTGGCCTCTTCTTTCTCTCACATGAATGTAGTCTTGCTTGACTAGTACAGAAGAAGGTTTCACATTATCAATTGTTTGTTTGGGACAAATTTCAGTTGTTTCATCATTGTTGCATTCTTCAAGCTTATCCTTTAAATCATCCCAGTCTTTTGTACTCTCTCTAACTTTGTAGTGCTTTCCATTCCTCTCAGTCTCATCTGTTTCCTTGGTTTGTTAAGGGACAAGGTCAACAACATTGGGATGTTTTTGCAACAAACAAGGGTATTTCGAGGACACAATTAGGTGGATCAAGAGTATAATCTCCAAATTTCTCATGAATGTGGGACACTCGAACTTAAGCTTTTCTGAAGCAGTCATGAGGTTTAGTGTGGTTATTGAGACTTCGTCAAATGTCCATTCTTTAGAGTTAAACTGTGTGAAAACACTGTGGCTAAGTTTGAAAATAGAGATTGAAGATACATTTGGTTTAATTGCAATAGAAATTTTCATCAATAAATGTAAAGAAATGGCTAACAAATACTAGAAATTAATAAATAGAGAAGACATGGCAAAAAACAAGATTACCTACAAAATTGTTACATTGAGACAAAAAGAATAAAGAACTGTTGTGCACAAACATAGATCAAAAAAGTTATCATCTTAACCCCTAATCCCTTGAACACTAATTCCTAACCCCTAACCCATTTAAACCCTAAACCCTAAACCTCTAAACCCTTAACCCCTAACCCATTTAACCCCCTCAACCCCTAAAACCCTAACCCATTTAACCCCCTAAACCCTAAACCTCTAAACCCTAAACCCCTCAGCCCTTAAACCCTAATTACCGACCCCTAACTCATTTAACCCCCAAAAACCCTAAAACCCTAACCCATTTAACCCCCTAAACCTAACCCCATTAACCCCTAACCCCTAACCCGTAAAATACTTAACTGTTAAATCCTCTAACCCCCTAAACCTATAAACCCCTAACCCATTTAACCCCCAAACCCTAAACCTCTAAACCCTTAACCCCTAAACCCTAAACCCTTAACCCCTAACCCATTAAACCCCCTAGTGCAGGAAGAAGATGCCGAGTGAAACTGCATTACATTATTACTCATAATGATGTTATTCATTGAAAAAATTTATTCAAACCAAAAAATTTTCCATGTCGTAGGGTAGGGATTAACTCGAAATCGATGGCCTTTTAAGTGCTAATATGTTTTGTTTGATCATACCGCGCTTACCATGTGTTGATTTAGAGAGAAACCATTGCAAGTAATGAGATGGTCCCCAAAACACAGAAGGACCCATGAATGTGAGTTTGTTCTGGCATGAGAATGAAGGAAACCCTTTAAAATACACAATAAGAAAATGCGTGGAATTGAAATATTAATTAAGGATAACATAAAAAATGTGGTTGCAGAGAATTTGATGAAAGACACAGAAAAAAATAATGCTACAGTGATGAGACATCCTTGTCAGTATTTTGGGAAACAATAAGTTTAAGAAGCTCTAAACTACTCTTGGAGTCATGTTCAATGAGATACCATAAACTTAGGGGTATCAGAGTGGCTAATAATCATATTTTATGGTGGATGATATTCACCATGCATAACATTTGTCGTTTAGGTCATTTGTTTGGTGGTCAATGTTGGTGAATCACTATATTATATCATGGTACCATATATTTATTTTTTAAAGGAAAAAATCTATTGAACATGAAATAAGTTGCCTCTCATGTAAATGTTTAGTGTCACGATGCTGTGAATGGTTTTCACATTATATGTATCATATATTTGTAATCACTTATTTCAATTTTACTTTAAGAAACAAAGGAAGAGGTGCAAGGCCTTACCATAAGAAGGACTTGCACTAACTCGTCTCCTCATATCATTCAAACATTAGACCATAAATCAAACACATGCCCTAATTTCTCTAGTATGGAAACCCTTGGATGAATATGATAATGAACTCCTCCCAATCACTAGTTCCAACCCAACTATTGAATGTCTTTGGTTGACATGTGTAAATGCCTTTAATGGATCCATGGATATGTATGAAATCCAATTTTGCATTGAAATGATACAAACACCCAAATTAACACGAGGTATAGAAATTTCAACCTTACAACTCAGTCATCCAATATTAAATAATTCACTAATTGGTCAAGGGGTAATCTACTTAACTGTATATTAAATATTTAAAGCACTCATATTAATACAAGAAAATAATAATAGTATTTAATATAAAGTTATAATATAGGTAGATGTTTAATTGGCATGTGAGACCCCCTTGTTTGTGGGACAATATATGCCCTTCATGCAATGATTTAACTATTTAATCCATGGAGGTATACATACCTTAATTTCCCTTGGATTCAAAATTGTGACATTTAAAGGGGAAACACTTCAACACAATTCTAACAAGTAAATACAAACTTAATTTGTATATGTATCAAAGTTAGTCTAAGAGTTGCATGACATGCTTAATTTTTCACGAAATCAATGGAACTTGTGAACAGTTAATCACAATAGGCATGTATGGTCGATTCTGATTATCATAGGTATGTTAGTTTGGTTTTCCCAATTCACAAATTTCACGCATTGTTACTATTGCTAAAGGTATGTCAGGTTGGTTTACTTGTTCAACATCATGCACATTTGGTTGTGTTCATTAAATGAATTTTAGTTCATTGACAAAACCAAGAGTTTGTCAAGTTGGTAAACTTAACGAGTTGTGTGTCATGTCAATCATCTTAATGAACAACATGTCATGTCGATTAATTTATTTATTGACATGCACATTCCATTGTTATTGTTAGTGAAGTTTTAGGTTGGTTATTAACATCTATTTTTTATTAACACTATCTTGGAGATTAACCCTATCAACATGCATGTTTAACTGCAATTGCGAGAGGTATGTTAGGCTGGTCAACCCCATCAACAACATTTATGTTCCATTACGAATGTTGAGGCATACCACATTGGTCACCCGATTACCAACATTTACCTTTTGGTTATCACTAGTAGAAGCGTGTCAGGTTGTTCAACTTGATCAGCTACATGTATGGCTGGTTACAAGTAGTAAAGCCTCATTTGAATGGTCAATGAAATAAATAGTGTGCAAATATTGTTACCCATATTAAATACATGTTTTGTTGGTTAACTTAGTTAACATCACATAAATTCAATACGATTGTTCAAGGCATCCAATGACACTCAACCCATTTAAAGTAGTGCATAACATTGATGAGGGCTTTCTTATTGCTTGGTGGGTGAAAATAGTGTGTTATTATTCCCCCACAAGTGTTCAATATTTCCATGTGACATTTTCACCCCTCATGGGCCAAATTGCCTTCTTAAGGGGGTTGCTTATTTAAGACAGGGTTAGGCCTAAGTCTAGAGTGACTTTCATAGAATAGAGACCACTTAGTTGTGACTGTTGAGTTAAATTTGTGCTTTCATAGCTTTTGAGATGCTTCTACCACATTGCAATGTCTAAAATCAATTAATTTCCACTTGCTTGTGTTCATGAAAACAATTTCAATCCAAAAACAAATGTATGTGAAAGAAATTTAAATAGCCCAATGCTCGTTGACCCACACCACCAACATTACTAGATTGATCTCTTTGCTTGTATTTGTTGGGGTTCAAACTCATCCCACCTAACATAAGTCATTTAGTCCAACATTATGTACACATGCATACTTCTAAAAAACATGGCAAACTTGACCATTTTCATACCTTACAAAAGTATTTCAAAAACATTGTTACATTTACACCACGACATATACACATGTGCAATTTGTATCAATATTTCCTAAATTGATATATAGTTCTCTTAATTGCAATATTCTACCACCTTGACACCCCATAAACCCTATGAAAAACTTTGTATTGATTTCATGACCCTCTCCATTTTTCAATTTCTTTAAATTAATCTTATAACACCCTCCATTAAAATCATTACCTACAGTTACATATATTCATTAACTCTATAACTCAACAAAGATTAAAACTACAACAATAATATAATTATAACACTATATAAATGAGATATCTTCAAATATAAAACTAATGATATATTAAGGCTGATATGTTTCATTGCTTCCTTGAGAACCTTTTCCCTAGACCAATAGGGACTCAAGAGGCTCTAGTGACCCTCATTGCGAGGAAATGCATAAAAAAGGCCAGAACTTCCAAACCTTGGGGAATCCTTCCCACTCTCAAATTTCGGAAGGTAAATACAAATGCATTAGGAGGGAAAATTTCCCAATCTAGGGATAGAACACTGAAAAAATGAAAATAAATTAATAAAAATTGGCAGTGAATTTTTTTTCCTCTTTTTAATGAAATCCGAGAAGCTAAAAACAAACACATTTGGAGGGAAAATTTCCCAATCCATGGATAGAAGGATGAAAAAATGAAAATAAATTAATAAAAAATGGAGGTGATTTTTTTAAATTCTTTTTACTAAAATCTGAGAAGGTAAAAAAAAATGCATTTGGAGGGAAAATTTAAAATGAAAATAAATTAATAAAGGAGGGAAAATTTAGAATGAAAATAAGTTAATAAAAAATAGTTTTTACTAAAATCGAGTAGAATCACTCAAATGATAGCAAAAGTTGGTCCAACGGTTGTCTAAGGGTTTAGAATTTAGGTTGATTGGTTAATGGGGAGGTATGACCCTGGTAATCGATGAGGGATGCCATTGACGCAATGAATTGAAAAATGCTTGACTAGGGGAGCATCACCGTTAACCTAGCCCAGTCTAGAGGAAACATGGGCAGTAGTGGAAGTTGTTGCTCGTGTGGCTACCATGGGGGATGTGGTGATGGGTTTATAGTGGAAGCGATGATCATGGAAATCGTGGTTATGTCAGTGGTGGTGGCTACAGCAATGGTGGAAGTTGCGGATCTCGCCATGGTGTTGGTGGTTCTGACGGTGGCAGGTGAAGGAGATAGGAAATATGATGCTGCCCTAGGTTTTTATTTTTATCTGCAAGTGGTCTTATGTTTTGATTCTGTAATAATATTTTTTGTGGTAGAGCTCCATGCTGGTAACTGTCCCTGGGCTTGGTGCTTCGATGTTCTATAAACTCTCTCTAGTTTTTGATCTGGATCTCTGCAGCTCTGGTTGAGCTGTATCGAAGTGGAACATATGGTTCTAATAAGAAAAGAAGTACCAGGAAGAATGTGAAGCCGTAACTTAGCCGATGACAGACAACGATGAAGACAATTAGTAGATAGATGTGTCCAGCCTAGATGAAGATCAATTTTCTTCTGGCAACGACGAGGCTGAAACCGATGATGAGGTAATTTTGTCAAAGTCCATTTCTTGATGAAATCAACATCTTGCTTATTCTGTCTCACATTGTCCTGTCACTTTTTCTACGCATGATCTATGTGCATTTAAGTTTTAATCTTTAGCCTTTTGTGATTATATCTAGAGTTAGTTAATTTATAGCATTCCCAGGTTCGTTGGGTTTTAAATGATATGTTTTATTTTGAATTTTTTGTTAGTTTTCTTAAGGAGCATGAAAAATCTAAACATACAAAATAATGGATTCAAAAATTTGTCTAAACATACAAAATAATCTAGCAGTCGATCAGAAAGAATATACTGGAGTTAGTTAATTTATAGCATTCCCATGTTTGTTGGGTTTTAAATGACACGTTTTATTTTTAATTTGTTTTGTTAGTTTTGTTAAGGAGCATAAAAAATCCATGAATTACTAAATGGTGAAATAATGGATTCATAAATTTGTCTAAACATATAAAATACTCTGGCCATTGATCAGAAACAAATATACTAGAGTTAGTTAATTTATAGCATTCCCAAGTTCTTTGGGTTTTAAATGATACGTTTTATTTTGAGTTTTTTGTTATTTTTTTAAGAAGCATGAAAAATCCATGATTTACTGAATGGAGAAATAATGGATTTAGAAATGTGTCTAAACATACAAAATACTCTGGCCGTCGATCAGAAACGAATATACTAGTAGTTGTTCAAAATACTCTGGTCGTCGATCAGAAACAAATATACTAGTAGTTGTTGCTAAATAAGTTGTTTCTAAAGGTGTAAATATATACCTAAAATAATTCATCTAGTCAAAATTTGGGAAGATTTGTCTTTCATTGTTGTGGGAAAAATACCATCAAGATCAATCTCAAACAACTTTTCCACTATCTTAGTATATACAGTCTCATGCCTTCTATTTTGTAGCAATAATTCCACATATTTGAGTCAATTTCAAATCACCGTATCCTTTAGCAAATCTTGCAGTGTTGCCATGTGATACAAATGTTGCTCTCTCATGGAAAGAAGTGTATAGGAAGCCCAGATAGGGGTTTTTTTCTGTGTGTGGATCCTAAATAAGACAAAACATGAAGTTAGATAATATTCATCAAGAATATCCTACGGAAATCTCCCAACATGCAATATAGAAAATCCAGTAAAATAGCATTACAAAATGCAATCCCACAGCTTGTTGACACCAATAGTAAATATAATAAAATACTTCGACCATATGTTTGTAAAATTTAAATGCTTGTATCGTCACTTACCATTCCAGAACCAATCAAATACTATATGGTTTTCTCAACCTGTCTCATGTCCACTCGGCCACACAAGTAAAGATACTTATTAAGAAGATCACCATGTCTATTTTCCTCAGCTGTCGACATACATGTCCACCTTTCCCAGGTTGTAGGACTGGCACCAGTTTCATCTCTTACACCATCCAAGGTGTCGATCATGGTATGGTAAGTGGGCAACGCTTCCTTGGTAATCATATCTCCCACAAGGAAAACTAAATAGTCATTCAAGTGACCGCTCCTGCAACTCTCTAACTTCAAGGAAGCCCTTAGAAGAAGCATCAGGCAAAATGTCCCGACTCCTGTGGCTACCTCAAAAATCTTTAAATGAACCAATATATTGTCTTCTTCCTAGTCCTTTAGTGATTTAAAGATCTCAATCATCTCAGGTGGCATGGAATGCATCACCTACTCATGAAATTCACGTGGTTGTATTTTAATCCTTTCAACTTCCCTTAAAAATGAAACTAATGATATCAAAAATCACAATTCATTAGTTCATAAGAACTAAAAATATGATTGATGAGATACATGAGGGAATCAAGTTCACGCATTCCCCACAATATCCATGACTGACATAATCTACTTATCAGTCATGACTACATCACCAAAAATGACAATTAAATGGGAATCTGAAACTTGATCCATGGGCAGATGCTAGATACAAATAGCCTAAAGAAGAAAATGATGTTACCTATTAAAATAATCAGAAGAGAAAAGTCAATCCCACTACTCTGATTGAATTGAGATGGATAAAAATACCATTTATGGTTTAAAAATTTGTCTCGAGTTTCTCTACTATAGATTTTATATTGTCCACCTAATTTAGGTGGAATATGTGTATAAGATGGGAGAAGCACTTTATTATGTTTCTTTGGAGCACCTTTACAAAAATCTCAAGAATTTTTCTCTACTGCCATCAATGCAGTAGCCAAGTCATTCCTATTCCACTGAAACTGGAGTCTTAAGTCAGCTACACAAAGGAAAGGATTCCTTCATAGCCGCAAGCACTGTGAAAGGCACGAACATTCCAAAATACAGACATTGTTTGTAATAAAAAATAAGGCTCAAAGTTTGATAGGCTAGCATATGTGAGGGAATTTTACCATGCCTCCAAAGTCTTTATACGATGAGGCTCGTCACTCTTGGCACAAGGTTGAAAAGGAATAGTTATATTCAAGACAACATTCTGGAAAATTAAATAGAAGTGATTCATCTTTTCACATAAATAACAACGCCATAATTACAAAATATGATGGTAGGATGGATACAGAAGCATAATCAATGAAAATATGACCATCTACTGACATTTAGAAGATATGAGAAAAAAAAAATTCAACATGCTCACAAAACCACAAAAAATGTAATATAAAAACAAGAAGAAAATGCAATTTCCTAAAACCATGATATCTTGTTGAGATAAACACGCAGAGCAAGAGAAAATATTTATATATTGTCGAGATAAACAGGCTTAGTAAGAGAATATTTATATTAGGAATAAGATATAGAGTTAAGGATATACTACAATGAGTCGAGATGCAAATATAATATCTGTATTATGACATATTATAGAGAAACAAAGGGGAAAATTTTAAAAATAAAAATCATGTTGTCGAGATAAACAGGCTCAGCAAGAGAAAATATTTATAGTAAGAATAAGATATAGAATTAAAGATATACTACAATGGGTTGCTTTGAACAAAATATGCAAATATAATATCTATATTATGACATATTACAGAGAAACAAAGTCAATTTGAACAAAAGAAGAAAATATAATATCTGTATTATGAAACAAAGGGAAAAATCTTAAAAATAAAAATCGACACTTGAAATTCAGGCTGATCTTGCATCCTAAAATAGGAGAGAGTTCCATAATGAGATAACTTAATCATTATTTATGCCAAGATAAGAAAGGTGCTCGACAGCTAAGGGTAGGGATATACCTATATATATGCTTAATAAACTTTAATTAATCAATATTAATTAATATTAATTAAGAAGATCACAAATTTTTTGTTGGTCAAGAAGAAGGTCATTGAAGCAACGTCTGTTTCCATTGTTAGACTAGGGGTAGCTGCTGCTATGCCCAGCATTATCATGACAACGACCAAGAAAGCTGCAAATATGGATTTAACTAATTCAACTATTCTTGCTCACTCACAAGAAACCTAGTGCTACAGAAGATAATGGAAAAAATCAAGCACGTCTCTTGCCAAACAAGCTTGAATCTCAAACCAAGCATAGCTTGAACGTATAATTCAAGTCTTAACAAGCCTAAATCTCAAACCAAGCACTGTTTAAAAGCATAATATTGTTCCCGAGACTCGAACTCTCAATCATCTTGTGTACGCATGTGTGTTGAAGTGTTAACTTCAACTGTTGTGCAGTCAAATGCCACCTTCTATTTTTGCTTGGAGGGATCTTGTCAAAATCCGCTTGCTAAATTTGTTGCACAGTCAATTCGAAATGTAAAACCCCTTACAGTTTTTTGACAGAGTCCTTTTTATTTTGGAAAACAGAGCCCTTTTTTTTAACGTGCGAAGTTTTGTTTTGTTTTTGATTTGGTTTGAGGCCACGCAGATGGCGGTACCCACATGCCACGCAGCAGCAGTCCCACCGCTAGCACAGGAGGGATGTGGACCAATCAACGCTCTATCATGTTGGTTTGGTGCATACGTCATCATCCCAGAAATTGGACCCAAAAGGTTTTACAAACTGGACTCTAAAGTTTTTGCGTTACAAAACCACCTGACTTCAGCAAAAACTTTTGTTACGAGAATTTTTTATGAAACATGGTTTATATTTCAGTTTGGAATCCACGGGCCCCAGCACTGGCCAATAAAATGGCTATCGCATGGAATTTGGGCCAGGTGATGTCACGGAAAAGTGTGATGCGATTTTTTCAATACAATTTGGTTAAATATCATTTGACGTCCAGGCAGAAGATTTTATTTCATGTTTTTTTATAAGGTTTATGTAATAACGTTTTGTTTATTGCGCAATGAAATTTTATGTTAAAACAATGGTTATATGTATAACGAACGTATTATATATATTGTAAACTCTGGGAGTCATAATATATATATATATATATATATATATATATATATATCTATGTATGTATGTTTTAACATATATATTATATATTCGTTTTTGTATTACGGGCCCCGCAGGTCTATAAGCAGATTTAATTTTTGTTTTAGTCATTAATACATGTGTTGTGCCATATAGTTAAATGAGCCCGTGAGGCTAAAAAAATGTAATGAAAAAGTTTATACACAGTATTGTATTGAAAAAAAGATAATGAGCATGCAAGCTTAGAAATAGTGTGAGACAGAGAGTGTATTTTTTGTAATAGGAGAGACAAAGGGTCTTTTTTTTGGCACTATGTCTGTAATAGTCCAGCTTTGTAAATTCCTCTGTTAGAGGAAGATGATTTTTTTGTAATAGTTTTTACAGTTAATGGAATAGAAAGTGTTTTGTGCAACCTCTCTTTGGTAGTGAGCAATTTTTTGTTTTAATTCTATGTGTTTGAAGGAGAGTATTATTCTCTCTATGTCTGTTCTGGAATTTTCAGAAATTCCAACATGGTATCAGAGCTAGTCTAGGATCTTTAAAGGTGTCAAAGAAGCTGAAGGAAGGATTTTTTGTTGCAGCAGTTTCTCCAACAGTGTGAAAGCTCAGCTAAAATCCAAGGTATTTCTCAAAACAGAATTTGTGTTACTGTTTGAAGACAGTCAGTTTATTTTAAAAATCACTGTCAAGATTTAAAGCATAGTTCAGAGTGCTAGGCATGGCAGGAGCCGGCACAAGCATGAGTATTGGTAATGCTTAGCTCCCATAGTTCAATGGGAAGAATTATGATTATTGGGCAATCACCATGAGAGCCCTGTTTTCCTCTCAAGACTTATGGGAAATTTTTGAGGATGGTTTTGAAGAACCAGTAGATGAAAATGAGTTTAATGCCTTGACACGGTCAGAGAAGGACTTGTTGAAAAGAAATAAGAAGAAGTACTCTAAAGCCCTCTTCTATCTCTATCAAGTAGTACATGAGAGTGTGTTTCCAATGATAGTAGCAACTAAGAAATCCAAAGAAGCATGGGATACTCTCAAGACAGCCTATCAAGGTATGGAGAAGGTGAAGACAACAAAACTACAATTGTTGAGGAGAGATTTTGAAACTCTCTACATGAAGGATTCTGATAACATAGACTCATTCTTCACACATGTGATTAGAATGGTCACACAGATAAGGTCTCATGGAGAGACACTTGAAGAAAGAAGGATTGTGGAGAAATTTTTGAGGAGCTTACCCTCAAGGTTTGATGTTATAGTCACCACCATAGAAGAGACAAAGGATCTCTTAAATTTTTCAGTTGATGAGCTTCATGCATCACTAATGACACATGAATAGAGATTGGGTAGAAATGAAAACTCATATTTGGAGCATTCCTTCAAGACCCAAATGTCCTTTGGAAGAGGAAGAGGCAGAGGAAATAACAGAGGAAAAGGTAGAGGCAGAAGCCAAAACAGAGGAGGAAGAAACAACCCTGCAAACACTCAAGGAAGGGGCAACAATCAAAATTAGAACCAAGGCCAAAGCAGCAGCCAGCAAGGTGGAAAAATACATGCTCATGGACAAAGGTATGAAAAATCCAATGTCCAATGTCATTATTGTAAAAAATATGGGAATTATGCAAATGAATGTAGGAAGAAGCAGAATGATATGGGTAATAGACCCAGTGAATATTTCACTAGAGAAAATATCAGCCAAGATAAATTGTTTTTAGCATGTAATATGGCTGAGGAAAAGAGTGAAGATTTATGGTTTCTAGATTCAAGATGTAGCAACCATATGACAGGAAAAATTGCTATGTTTTCTATGTTAGATGAAAATGTGAAATCTCAAGTCACATTGGGAACAGATAGTAAGGTATCTATCACAGGAAAATGCATAATAAATGTCTTGACAAAGAAAGGAGAAAAGAAGAGCATATCTTATGTATATTATGTACCAGGTATGAAATGTAATTTGTTAAGCATTGGGCAGCTCATTCAAAAGGGATACAATGTTTTCATTGAATACGATGTATGCATCATCATGGATAAACCACCAAGAAAACAATGTGTTGCTGAAATAAGGATGACAAGGAACAAATTTTTTCCTCTCAGGATAAGGGCAGGTTTGGAGAATGGAGAAGAAATGGCAGCAGTGACACAAGAGGCTTTCCAAAGAGAAGCAAAAGACGATAATTGGTTATGGCACTTGAGATTTTGACATCTCAACTTTGGAGGTCTTAATTTGTTACATAGGAAAGGAATGGTAAGAGGATTACCATTGATTGAGAAATTGGACAGCCTATGTGAAGGTTATATCTTGGGTAAACAACACAGAGAAATTTTTCCATCAGGGAAAAGCATAAGGGCAAAGGCACCCTTAGAAATTGTCCATTCAGATTTGTGTGAACCAATGGAAACACCATCACTTGCAAGAATCCACTATATGTTAACTTTTATTGATGATTTTACAAGGAAAACTTGGGTTTATTTTTTGAAATATAAAAGTGAAGTGTTTGAAAAATTCTACAATTCTAAAGAACTTGTTGAGAACCAAAGTGGGCAGCATGTCAAGTTCTTAAGGACTGATAAAGGAGGTGAGTACATCTGTAAAGAATTTTTGCGTTTTTACAGAGAAAATGGCATACACAAGCAATTTACAACAAGGTATACACTGCAACAAAATGGTGTTGCTTAAAGGAAAAATAGGACAATCATGGATATGGTAAGGAGTATGCTAAAGGCAAAAAATTTGCCAAATGATTATTGGGCTCAAGCTGTATATTATGAAGCATGTGTACTAAATAGATTCCCAACAAAAGTCGTGATGAATAAAGTTTCAGAAGAAGCATGGAGTGGGATAAAACAAGAAGTCACCCACATGAAAGTTTTTGGTTGTGTGGCTTATGCACACATTCCAGATCAGCTAAGGAAGAAGTTGCACAACAAGGGGGAGAAATGTATTTTTATTGGATATAGTGAGGAATCCAAAGCTTACAGGTTGTATAACCCATCCACCAAGAAATTTATTGTGAGCAGAGATGTTCAGTTCATTGAGGAAGAAGCTTGGGATGGAAACATTGAGAAAACAATCAATGTAAATAATTGTTTGTCTCATGATGAAAATGAGGATGATATGGCTGAAATACATCCATCATTAGCACCACTACTTCCACCAACATAAGGGCAGCAAGGGAAACCACAAGCTGGAGTAAGAACACCCTTGAGAAGTAATGAGAGTGCTTCTACAAGCACACCACAAAGAGCTACTTTGAGTTCTACTTCAAGCACATGTACACCAAATGAAATAGGAAATTCAGAAATTTAAATGACATTTATGAGCAAGATGTAGCGAATGAAGGTATGAACTCTTTATTTTCTTTATATTGTAATGTTGATGATCCTATTCATTTTGAAGAAGCTATAAAAGATAGAAAATGGATCGATGCTATGGATGAAGAAATTAATGCCATAGAGAGAAATAAAACATGGGATTTGGTTGAACTCCCAAAAGGTAAAGAAGTCATTGGATTTAAATGGGTCTACAAGACCAAAAGTAATGCTGAAGGAAATATTGAAAGACACAAGGCCAGATTTGTTGTCAAAGGATATAAGCAACAACATGGAGGAGACTATGAAGAAAATTTTGCACCAGTTGCAAGAATGGAAATAGTGAGAGTAGTGTTGACTATAACAACACAACACAAATGGAAGGTTCATCAAATGGATGAAAAATCAGAATTTTTAAATGGAGTGTTAATGGAAGAGGTTTATATTGAACAACCTCTAGGCTATGAGAAAAAGGGCCAAGAACACAAAGTTTGCAAATTGAAGAAAGCTCTTTATGCACTGAAAAAAGCACCAAGAGCATGGTATAGTAGGATAGATTCCTATCTACTGGAAAATGGGTTTGAAAAGTGTGAAGGAGAACCCACATTATACATCAAGGAGAAATATGGTAAGATGCTGATTGTTTTTTTATATGTTGATGATGTGATCTTCACAGGTAAAAATGATTACCTCATTGAAAAATTTAAAAGGGTCATGAAAGATGAATTTGAGATGACTGATATGGGCTTGCTGAAATACTTCTTAGGAAGAGAAGTAGAGAAAAATGAAAATAAGATTTTTATTTCTCAAGCTAAGTATGTAAATGAATTTTTGGAAAGATTTAACATGTAGGATTGTAAGGTGGCAATTACACCCACAGTAATGGGATTGAAACTCAGCAAAGAGGAAAACAACAAGGATTTTGATCCTAGCTTGCACAAGAGAATAGTTGGCAGCCTCATGTATTTGACTACAAATAGGCCTAATATTATGCATGTTGTTAGTTTAATTTACAAATTCATGGAAAGGCCAAAAGAAGCACATCGGCAGGAAGCAAAAATAATTTTGAGGTATGTGAAAGGAACTAAAAGGTATGGTATTTTGTATACTACTTCAGAAAATTATGAGTTAATTGGATACACTGACAGTGATTGGGCTGCAAGTGTAGATGACTAGAAAAGTACATCTGGTTATGTTTTTCATATGGGTTCAGGAGCTATTTCATGGGCTTCTAAAAAGCAGCCTATTGTAGCATTGTCTACAACAGAGGCAGAGTATGTGGCAGCTACAGCATCAAAATGTCAAGCAATGTGGATGAGGAGAATGTTGAGGAGTTTATGTCAAGAACAGGTAAAAGTCACAGTGATTTATTGTGACAATATCTTAGCCATAGAATTGTCTAAAAATTCTGTGTTTCACAAAAGGAAAAAGCACATAGATGCTAAGTTTCACTACATCAAAGAGCTAGTGAACAATGGAGACATTATTTTAAAACATTGCACGACTCAGGAGCAATTTGCAGATATACTGACAAAGCCATTGGGGCATAAAAGCTTTGAATATTTGAGGAAATGCATGGGTATGACTGATAACCCAATATTTGAACTTAAGGGGGAGCGTTGAAGTGTTAACATCAACTGCTGTGTAGTCAAACACCGCCTTCTATTTTGTCTTGGAGGGATCCTGTCAAAAGCTGCTTGCTAAATTTGTTGCACAGTCAATTCGAAATGTAAAACCTCTTACAGTTTTTTGACAGAGTCCTTTTTATTTTGGAAAACAGAGCCTTTGTTTTGAACGCGGGAAGTTTTTTTTTTTTTTTTTTATTTGGTTTGAGGCCACGCAGATGGCGGTCCGCACATGCCATGCAACAACGGTCCCACCGCTAGCACATGAGGGACGTGGACCAATCAACGGTCTATCACGTTGGTTTGGAGACTACGTCATTGGCCCAGAAATCAGACCCAAAAAGTTTTAGAAACTGGATTCTAAAGTTTTTGCATTACAAAACTACCTGACGTCAGCAACAACTTTTGTTACGTGAACTTTTTATGAAAGATGGTTTATATTTTGGTTTGGAATCCGCGCGCCCCAACACTGGCCAATCAAATGGTTATCGTGTGGACTTTGGGCCGGGTGACGTCATGGCAAAGTGTGACGCGATTTTTTCAATACAATTTGGTTAAATATGGTTTGAAGTCCGGGCGAAAGAGTTTATTTCATGTTTTGATATAAGGTTTATGTAATAATATTTTGTTTATCGTGCAATGAAATTTTATGTTAAAACAATGGTTATATGCATAATGAACGTATTATATATATTATAAACTATATATATATATATATATATATATATATATATATATATATATATATATGTATGTATGTATGTATGTATGTATGTATGTATGTCTTAACATATATATTATATATGCGTTTTTGCATTGCAGACCCCGTAGGTCGATAAGAAGATTTAATTTTTATTTTATTTGTTAATACATGTGCTACGCCATATATGTAAATGAGCCCGTGAGGTTAAAATGTAATGAAAAAAATTATACACAAAGTAATGTATTGAAAAAAAAAGATAATGATCCCACTGGCTTAGAAATAGAGTGAGGTCCAGAGAGTGTATTTTTTGTAATAGGAGAGACAGAGGGTCTTATTTTTGGCACTATGTGTGTAACAGTCCAGCTTTTTAAATCCCTCTGTTAGAGGAAGATAAGCTTTTTTTAATAGTTTTTACAGTTAATGGAATAGAAAGTGTTTTGTGCAACCTCTATCTGGCAGTGAGAAATTTTTTGTTTTAATTCTCTATGTTTGAAGGAGAGTATTATTCTCTCTGTGTCTGTTCTAGAATTCTCAAAAATTCTAACAATGTGTTGTAACAAAAAACAATTGTTGTTAATCTCTGTTTGAACACTTTTTATTTTTCATTTTTGTCCTTATTTTGTTGTTCTTAGGATTGGCTGTAGAATACTCTCTCGGCTGAGCGAAAATCCTCTAAACTATTGTGCGAATTGGTCTAGTAATACATGTGTGCAATGAGTGGAGTTGAAAGGAGAGTAGACTCCAAAAAAATCTAACCTAATCTTTTTTTAACTCATCCACTAAACTACCGTGAAAATTGGCTGAGTAATACATGTGTGCAATGAGTGGAGTTGAAAGGGGAGCAGACTCCCACAAAATATTAGCTAATTTCTTAGTTAACTCATCCATCAAACATATGTCCAATATTTTTGTGTATGTCCTTTATAGATTGTCTGTATATCTCCACTTTGGTGCTATGTGTTACCTGTAGTCTATTGTGAGTAGTTTGCATGGAGGTTGAGCTGAATAGATGCATGAGGGAGGCTAAGGGGAGTCCAATTGTCCAACTTCAAAATAATGTTTCCTTGAAAATTTCCAATTAAACCTTACCATAACATGTGTACACACTATTGTGTGGAGTATTCTTAGCCTGCAGTGTGGAGTTTGGAACTAACAGAGAGTATTTCGAATTTGCATATTTCGATTTCCCTTTCTTGCAATGAATATGCGTGGAACAAAAGGGGGATTGAGGTTGGGTCTACAACAATTTGTGGTATCTACAGAAATCAATGTGCTCCCTCCTTGTCTTGGCTTGTTTTGCACTTGAACTTGTGGACCCTAGGTGGATGTTCCAATCACCCTTTGACTCAACCTTTGACTTCATCTTGATTTTCCATGTCATTTTCCTTGCCCCCTTTGACTTGGAAAAATAACAAACAAATCACCACTTATTAATTTTTTGAATTTTTCTTCACTTTTTGCCACTAACAGTAGAGAAAGTGGGTTTTGAGGGGGTAATAATGATTTTTTTTGGATCCTCAAAGTGTCCATGGAAAGAATTTTGGGATGGAGAGCATGAATTTTTAGTACTTATAAGCACCCAACATCTTCGAGGCTCACTTAGTTACAATTTTTAATAGACAGATTGCCCACCCTGAGTCTTCTTATTTCTAAACGAAGCTTATATATAAAAAAAATCATAATCTTCATCATCCTCATAGTCGTTTAGTGATGGGTTACCCATCAACATAAGCCTCATGACTTTGTTCCTCAATTCTTACATACTCCTCATTCTCCTCCATAGTCGATGCATATTCATTAGGGGGTTGTCTTTAGTTGTAGAATATTCACATATTTCAAGGTAATTATAAATAATTTTCAAACTAACATATTCATCTCACCACCATGGCACAGAAGAAGATAATTGTGGAACCAATGAGATGACCGATAACTCCCAGTAATAAATTAATTTTATTCTTGCAAGATCAGTGATGTGAAATTAATAGGAGGAATGACTTGGCCATTTCTAGAACCATGCACATTAGCCGATAAAGAAGTGGCTGTGTCTCTGTTGTCCAAGCGAAGGCTTATACCCTCCATCACGATTTTTGTACATGGAACAGTCCAACTACATGCAATTTTTATTGCCTCTTTCATTGTCGAAGTGCCAATGATGTCTATGTATGTCACATTATGAACTTGAACAACGAAACTATGATTTTTGCATGGTTTTAACTGATTGTGGCATCACAATGGAGGGGCATAGTAATATTGATCAATAATAATGGGATTTGAGATGTTTATCATGTTCACATGTTGGAACATTATTTGTTCGGCATACCCAAAAATCCCCTACCATGTTTTTATGCGTACTGATTCATTTTATGTGCAATTGAGAGAAGATCCATTAACAACCACGTCTCAAATGTATCTTCTAAATCCCTGTTGCCAAGACTTCCAATACTTATTCCGTGCCCAGGCCCACAAACTAGTTTGTTGATTTCAATGTCTGATCTTTATGTAACTATAGAAACATAATCATCTCCTATTTCAATTGTGAAATTCTGAATCACTACATGTCGAGAGGCTAAGATGTGAATTCCATTTGTATTTGGACTATCCTCGGGAGCAACAATTTCCAAGTTTGACTTGAACAAGTGTTGACCAAGCTATTTCAAAATGGATTTTTGGACTGTCCTTGAACTTCAAATCTCTCAAATGTACATTTGAGCTAGAATATACCATAAATGATGCGGGGACACTGTGGGAAATATGGTTTTGGTCTCGGTTGCAATCACCATCCCACCATTTTTGGGCCTTCCCATCAATAATATCTCTGCTATCAATAGCTAATCCTTGGACGAATTTGGTAGAATATATTCTCCTTATACTTGGCACCCAATCAGAGGGAATTCCATGTTATGTGATGCATCATTAGACTTTGGGAAATCATCGAGAGTAAATAGATATCTTGTTGACATTCCATGAAAATTTTGGGAGATAGTAAGGCTAGATATTTGTCATGTTAATTAGTGGTCAAGAAATAGTCATTCTGCAATTGATGGCACAGTCTATTAGTGGTCGTAGCTTGTGGAATATAAATTTTAATACATGATTGTTTTAAGATGGCTACAAGGATGAGAATCATTACATTTGATTATGCAACACATTGTGTCTGAAAATGTTTGCACTGTGGACAAGTTAAATTGGAATAGGGGCAATCTTGTTTGCTGCAACCACAAATATGACATTCTTTTATACCAAGGATCTTACTAAGCTAATTTTTGCTATTTCAAGATTATTTTACTAGTAGTGTTAAATTTTCTAAAATGTGTCGTTATCAAAATTTGACTTTTGAAGCCAATGGTATTTTTGTTTTAAAATTACATCTCTAGAAAATATTTTGTTTTTCTGGAAATTTAATGTAGTTATAGTTTATAAGCTTCAAATTCCATGAACATTTATTATAATTTAGTTCACTTATCATATATTTGCAATTTTAAATTGCATCGTGATGCATGCCAATCATATAAATAGTCAAATTTGCATTTTAGGATCCTATAATGAATTGCGAAACAAAATTTTGTATTTTCGTATTGAAATATAGTTTTCAGTGTGTCTCTTTCCATAATTCTATTTTCAATTGACAATAATTGAAGGGGTTGGTCAAATTTGAAGGTTGTTGCTACCTTCTATTGTTGGTCATAAAGTCTGCTTGATTTTCTGTTTTCAATTTGTTGTGCAAAATTTCAATTTATTTGCATGCAATTGTTGGGTTCATAAGTCATTTTTTTATTAACCTTGTTAGTGCCCAAATCATGTTACCATAAATGGAATCACAGGATAATTTTCCAAGAGATGGTCAAGAAACAGAAGGAGTATTTAAAAACATCTATAATATTTTTTTAGAAGTACCATAGTACACAATAACATTGAGTACTATCATGGGAAAGGAATGTTTGGATGTAATTTTGGTTGCATTTTAGGAGGAAGACTTTACTTTAGAGTAGCCTTGAGCTGATTTGTTGATTGGATTGTTTAGACTATATACAAAAATAATTATTTTTTACTTTGTGTTTAGATTATACATGAAAATTAAAAATTCTAACATTTAATAAAATCACAAATCTCACGTTATTTTATACCAATTTTTGTTCTTTCAAGATTCTTTTCCTAGCATTGACTCAGATGGAGGAGAATCAAGATTAAAACTTGAAGGTTTGAGTGCTAGGTGGGAAATTTTTTGTTGTAGATTGTGAAGACTTGAAGAGTTTCCATTGTATAATGCAAGGTTTTCATGACTTGCTTGTAAATTGAAATCATGAAGACACAACAGATTTTTAGGATTGTTACCATGTCTTTTGAGAGGATGGGTTAGAGCATTGACCATTAAGTGGATTTAAGATTGAAAATGGGAGGCTGGATGATCAAAATGGTAGTTAGAGACACAATTTCCTATCAAAGTTAAAATCCCCAAATATTTGTACTATGTCGAGTAAGGATAGAGATAAACATTAATGATTATAAATATAGGTAGAACCAATTCTCACTTGATTGGAAACTGTTCTTGATCATATTTTCTAGACTTGAAAATAACATATTCAACAATATCATAGGATCATATCAACATACATCAAAATTTCCAAGGAGCATGGCCTGAATTTGTGAACTAAGATGAACAAAGTTCAGTTTTTCCATTATAGTCAAATCCAAAATCTTTTTTCAAAATATGGTAATACACAACAAATATAATAGCTTAGGAATAAGTGGCAAAGAAGGCCCTCATGCTTTTGTCAAGTGTTGCTCCAATTGCATGAACTTATTTTTTTGGATATACTGTATATTGGCCCTCTTAACCATTCTAAGCAGTCCTTTTAAGGTTGCATCTAGGTTGCCCATGTTAATGATAATAAGGCAGATGTCTAGTCTGTGAAACTAGTCATGATTTTGGTTTGTCTCATCAATCATAGTTGATTTTTTCTAGAAGTGATTGGGTCAAGCATATGTGAAAAACCAAACTTAATCTTTTGAAGATTTGTTTTTAATTTGTTCCCTAAGTATTAACAACATATACAAACAATGATAAATTCCAAAATAGTATTGGAAAATGAGATGAAACCAAACTGCCATTTTGGTGATAGACATAGTGGTTTGGTTGAAGTGTGGGAACTATGGGATAACAAAAGGATTTTCTCTTCCCTAGAGGACCCTCTTCAAATTATTTGGGACAGTAATCAAGATAAGAAAATTGAATAATAAAGAAAAATTTGGAGTATAGATACACTTCATAGTAATTTTTTTTCCAGTTTGAATATATCCACTTGTACAATTCTAATATAGGTGTTGTGAATCAGACTTCAGTGCATGTGATTCACATAAAGGGTTTGTGACCTCTTGCTCAGATAACTCTACCATTGTGACCTTTATAGCTTGGGCTCATAAGGAAACATGCACATTTAAAGTGCATGCTAATAGAGGGCATTTATTTGCAACACGTTTTGTGGTTTTTTCTTGACCCATTAATTAATGACACCTATGATTAATAACTCTGATAATTTTAAATATTGTAAACTTGATTACAAATTATATTCATTGAAGTGGAGGGGTTTATTTAAAACCATATCCTTGAAAGAGATAGTCTTTGAGGATGAAAAGACATGTTTTCCCATCACTCCTTTTTCTAGGCACAACATCAAAATTAGAATAGTGTCTTTGCATATGTTAGACAATAGATAATGGTCATCAAGTTGGTTTACTTCAAAAAAAATTATTGTTGCTCTACTTTTTGCTTTTTATTTACTATAAAATCAAGAAAGTTCACCCAAAATATTAAGGCTTTCTCTATGATAGACTTGACAATAATTTGAAAGCTTGCTTTGATTTCAAAACCCTCTCAAATTAAGGTCCCCTAACAATTCCATTGTTACCAATTTTTTTGTTAAATAATTTTTGTTCAAATATTTTGTTGAACACTTTCCATGCAACCTCAGGTCCAAAGGAAATATTTTCTTTTTTGGCCCAAGTGATCTTGATTGAAACGTGTTAACTACCGATCTATCTATGAGTACATCCAAGAATATTACTTTACCATACCCCTAAGAGCACATCTAAGCCATTATTTTTTGTGCTTGGACTATCATGTTAGTCCCTAAATATAAGTTTGGGTTCTTCCATTACTAATAGAAACAATCATAGAGCTCTTTCCATATGAGCCATGTTAACATATTTTCAAGTTTCTTTGTGTATGCCAGTTCCTTTGAGCAAACTCAAACCAACAATAACCTAGCTGCCTCTGTTTGCACTACATTTAATCTTTGACACTTTGTGATTGCCACTTCAAGGAATTCCTTCATTGTGCGAGGCAAGGGATATGTTGACTAGTTAGTGAATAGTAAACACCCCAATATTTGTGGTGTTCTCGGCTTTAATAGCTTTAGTATAAGGCTTAGAAATTGACATTTTCCAAGAGGAATAACCGTAAATCTCTATGAAATTTTTGCATTCACTTCCAAAGTTCCCTCTATGGCTCGGGCTCATAAGGAAACATATTCATTTAAATTCCATGATAATAGAGTTCATTTCTTTGCAATAAGTTCTATGGTTTTATCTTCACCTCTTAATTGATGACATTTATGATTAATAACTCTTTAGTAAAGTTTAATATATTGTAAACTTGATTACATTAAATTATAGTATTGGAGTGTTAATACTATAATATTATGCACTTGGATAACTCATTATATTAAAAGGTACCCCTTCATTGGTATTTTAGGGATGCCTTTGAGAAAGTGGCATTCATGGGACACCTACCCTAGTGGAAAATATGTGTCCTTGACCCACATGCGTTTTTACGTGTATGTGTGTGTTAAAGGGGCTTCCAATATGAGGATGAGTTGCATTACCCTTGAGATGAATTATCTAGTCACTTATAAATATGCACATTTAGTTTGGGTTACTTGTTACATGGATGCGTTTAGTTTTATCTGTAAATAATTTTATTTTCCCCAATTTTTCACAACTTCATTGTGATTTTAACAATTTTCATTATAGAATAAGACAAATTTGTATGGTTAAACTGTATTGCACACACACATTTGTAATTTCCTCTTAAGGACCCAAATTTCTTAGATAATGATACATAGGATTGAATTAGAAATTTAAATGGAAAACAAAAACTGGCATAATTTGGACATAGCTAACATAAGTTGCTCCGAGACATGTTCGGATTTGCAAAGAAAAAGAAGCAAGTGCTAAAAATGTTATGTGTTATGTTATTTGTTATAACTTATTATCATTTCAAACATTTTTTCAAACTTTGTCAGCTGATAGGTACCGCAATAAGAAATTGAGCACAACAACATTAAAACTTGCAGATTCAACATGTAAGATTAGAAAAGTTTGCATGAGTCCTTCCTATTATCACTTTGTACTTCTTTTGATGCATGTGAAATAACTGTTTAGGTTGACCCTAAGTACCACCAATATAACTACTTAATTTACACCATATGCAAATAATTGAATTCTATTGATGGAAAAATAATTACCTCTTTTATTATTCGAAGCATCAATTGTATCTATATACTGTTCATAAACATAACAATTTTAAAAATAGGAGTGAAAAAACATCTTGCACAAAGCAATAATTAGATCATACTAGCAAGCCAAGAACCTTCAAATTATTAATGACACCATTGCACAAATATGCAAATAATGGGCATTTAACACATGCCTCAATATTGATAGAATATAAAATTTTGAATGATTGGTTTCATGTAAATGTACTCCACAACATGCTATATTGTGATATGTGTGAAAATATTTTCTTAAGCTCCACACAAAAGAAGGTTTGAGAACTAAGGAAAAATATTTATGATGTTACTTGTTACAAATTTGAGAAAGCCTCAAGGTTTACAATCAAAATCTAGAAATTTTGTTTCCTGGTGGAATGTGAGACATTCTTGGATTTGTATAATGATTCAATGATTGTTTAGGATCTAGGTAAGTGTCAATGAATAAGATCTTTCTATCATTGTTCTATATTGGATTTCCATTCTCTCTATGTTATCAAAGGCAAGTTAAAACCTTATTAGACTAAGGGACAACATATTCCATTGCCAAACTTTAACCTTACAGGGAAGTGCACTACACTTTTCTAATACATCCACACATTTTGAGGGCATGCCAATAGAAATGTTGGCGTTGGTTAGTTTTAGAAAAGTTCTCTTTTTCAAATATGTTGTTTTCATGAACTAATATTTCCAACCAAGAGGATAAAGACTTGGCGTATCTAGGACATAGTGGTGTTATTTTTTGCCTTTATTTGTGATTTATTAGTATTCCACCACTAATAAATCCATTACGTAGTTGTCTGTTTAGTAGTATATTACAACAGTGACTTGTTAAAGGAAAACGATTCTAGTTTGTTTGAACATCATAAAATGGAAGGAAATCTAGCTTTGAATTAGAAAATGGAATATATTCTGGAAAAAGATGTTTTTTGATAAAATATAGTCCCATTGCCTGATCATTAAAAAAAATAGTCACGACAATAAAAAATGATTTTGGACATGATGAATTACAGAACTCTCCAGCTCAAAAACAAGTTAGCATATTCTGTTTTTTCTTCATCAAAGAAAAATGAATGAGTAACCTTAAGTTTGATTTGAATATTTATAGAATCATTTAAGAGATTCTAAATGGAAATTGTGTGTGCTAATCTTTCGCAGTTAATTACAAGGAAAACAAGGGGAAAAAATAATTTTTTGGCTTATGGGAATTGGATGCCTTTTCCCTTGGAATAGTACGTTGATAATTGAATATTACTATATTGAAGCTCTATTCCCGGTTAGTATCACAATTTGCAAAGTCTTGTCTTAGTCTTTTTTAGTTTCTTGTTGTAATCTTGTGTCAGCAATACTTTGCTCCACCCATTAGATTTTTACTAACTAGTTTTATTGTTGAAGTGTCACTGCTTCTTAGAGATAACTAGAGGAAATGATACAACTACAAAAGTGGAGTATGAGACATTCTTATTAGAAATTTCTAGCTCTATTTTGTTTATTTGTGACATTTTATTTTCTTTGTTTATACAGGTCATTTGGCCACATAGTGGCAACTATTTCCCATCTAAAGAAAACTTGCTTGAGTTTCTTGCTTTTATGGGGAAAAATGACATTAATAGTATTGTTGATGTTGAGGTATATATCGTATAAATCCTTTATAGTCTACTTTAGTTTATATTCTAATGTTCATCGACTTTCATGTCTTATACTTTTCATTGTAAATTTTTTTGCTTTATTTTTGTAGAAAATGGACTCAGTATTGATGGTAAGAAGAAAGGATTGAAGAAAGAGGGGAATGATAACACTAGAGTGACAAAGAGAGAGAAGTGTATTGGTATAGTGGTACCCGTAGAGCCAATATCCCGCACAAGACACACACATAAATACTGATGGTGAAGTTTTCAGAGCTAGTGAATTTGCTTGCAATTCCTTGGAAATATAATGATAATGTTTTGAAGTGATGAACAATATTTTATATGTAAATTGTACTCCAACCAATATTAAGTTGGAAACTCATATTGTAATAATTGACATTTTATATAATATAATTTATGTGGTTGGAATTATTTATAGTTGTACTTTATATTACTTGGTATTGTAATTAACATATGTAAGTTTGTGTTTTCATATTAGATGAACATGTAAATTGTATGACAATTTTTTTTTTTTTTTTGAAATTTAGTTGCAAAATCATACTAATTAATTTATGTTGATTAATAATGAAAACATAAAATCAATCTAAAACTATTAAAACAGTAGTTTCTATTGATTAATGATGAATAAAAATAAAATTAATATACTACTAAATTAGTCATTTATAATTATTTTTAATGAAAGTAAATGAAATGAACATAAACTACTAAATTACTCATTTATATAATGAATAAATGACTATTGCAAATGATAAATTTGTGACCATAAATGACGACTCCATTTTGTACATATACGACTATTAATAGCTAATTTATAGTATCTTATAACATGACCAACATTTTAGTCATATTTCTTTGGTCATTAATTGGTTTTCTCAGGTGATCATATAGTAATATATTTTGTTGTATATTTGGTAATTAATTGTGATAATTAATGACCAAATCAATGATTAAATCAATGACCAAATCAATGACTAAATTATTGATCAAATCAATGATTAAATTAATAACTAAATCAGTGACTAAATTAATGACCAAATTAATGACTAAATATAAAACTAGACAACAAAATTGAGATAACCAAATAATGACTAAGCTAAAAATGACCAAAAGTTGGTCGCATTATAAGATACTATAAATTAGCTACTATTGGTCACTGACCGAAAAATAGTCGTTTATATGCAAATTTTAGTCATTTTTTTAGTAACTAATTAGCCATTTTGTACTAGTGTGCTAAAAGGGAATTTCTGTGGAGATGGGTTTAAGGGGTAAAGGTAAAAAATTTTCTTCCCTTCAAATATTTGGCAATTGTGATAGGAAGTTACATATTTTTTCACATCTACAAAGACTTTAGGCCAGTAAAAAACAACCCTCAAGATTTTATCTATAGATGTCTTCCAATAAAGGTGTCCTCCACAGTCACTTGCATGAAACTCTTCCATAAATTTATCAGCTTCTTCTTTAAGTAAACAATTCAATAAAATTCCACCATGATATTTCCAAAACAGTGCATTATCTATAATACAAAATTTCATTACCTTTAACTTTAAAAATATAGCTTTAGTTCTTGACAATCCAGGAGGAGCTTGTAAATTTAGTAATACAAATATGATATATGGATACCATGGCGAGTCTAAAAAGGCTTTACTGATCTGTGAAGTCACCATCTCTTCTTGATCATCTAATTGAGCAATAAAATTAATGTCTAAGGTCTAACAGTTCGATTCAACCATGAGTTTGGCTAAACATTGGCCTTTAATGAGTTTGGTGGGCTTAATTTCCATGTCATATTCCAAAATGGTGGAAATCCACTTGCCTCTCTTACCATCGGGCCCATTCTAAGTTAGAATGTCCTTCACTACTAAATTTGGAACATAAGAAATGATATGTGAATATAAGATGTACACTCTAAAGTCTTTGATGGCCTTCATTAAAGCTAGTGCTTTTTTTTCCATTATGTTATATTTCAGTGTAGCATCTTTGAGTGATTTACTGAAAAAAGAAATGGGTTGTTCATAGCCCTGATCATTTTTCTGCAGTAAGATTGCAACAATAGTATGTTTTGAAGAAAATAAATAAATGATGAAATCTTTTTTGAAATCAAGACTTATTAAGAATGGTGTTTTTGTAAGGGCCTGTTCCATTTAAGTGATGAGTCTTTTTTCATCATGTTATTGAGTTCTCTAACTAATTCTGCTAAGTTTGAAATGAATCTTTTGAGAAACTTGGTTTTACCTAAGAAATCCTACAATTCCTTAATATTCCTAGGATGGCTTACGTTCAAATTGGTCTCTATTCTAGTTGGGTCTATCCTAATTCCCTCTTTAGATATGATATTTCCTAACAATTTACCTTCTTCAAGTCCAAATAAAGTCTTTTTGGGATTCAAATAAATACCAAATTTCCTGCATTTGATAAACACTTGTCTTAGATGATCTAGATGTTCATTCTCAGTTTTTGAAAATATAGTAATATAATTTAAATAAATCACAAGAAAATCATGAATTTATTTGGAAAAATCTATTCCATAGCTCTCTGGAAAGTGGCTCCTGCATTCATTATTCAAAAAGGAATTTTCACCTACATGAAAGTACCCCAAGGACTAGTAAATGTAGTCTTTGGTTGGTCTTAATTTTGAACTAAAATCTGGCTATATCTAGTGAATCCATCAAGAAATGAAATCCTGGAAGAACCAACCACCCTCTGTAAAATATGATCCATCTTGGGGAGAGGGTAGTTATCTTTTAAGGATACCTTGTTTAAATTTCAGAAATCAACACAAAGTCTGATTTCCCCAATATTTTTCCTAGTAGGAACTATGTTTGAAACCCAATCATAATATCTGATAGGTGCAATAATCTGGGCTTCATACATTTTCTTTACCTCTTTCTCAATAAAAGGCAATAAAACTGGATTGATTCTTCTAAGCTTCTATTTAAAAGGTTTTTGATCTTATTTTATGGGTATTTTATGCTATATTATGCTATTGTCATAAGATTTTAAATCCACATAACTCCATGCAAATACATCTTGAAATTATTTAAACAGAGCTATGTATTTCAGTTTTTCTTCTTGAGGTAATTTCTTGGAAAGTTTGATAATTTTAGGCTTTTGTTTTGTTCCTATATTTCACTCTTCAATATCTGATCTTAATGGTTACATTCTTTGGTTTTCTCACAACGTCATTTGAATAAAAAAGATCTTATAAAGGGGCTAATCCGTTAGGTAAAAATTTTTTTTTTAAGGTTTAAAATGTCAGAATCATCATCTGCTAATTCTTCTATTTCTACCTTTTTTAAATTATTAATTTCTACTTGAGTGAATTTAGTGGATTTAGTGAAATCTAAGTCATTTACATCTATCTCACTATCTTTTTTATCATCTACTGTACAATCCATGTCTATGTTACAATTATGAAATTCTCCCTCAGCATTCATGAAATGATAGATTTGTTCATCCTGTGAAAATATTTGCCAATATTTTAGATTATCTGGTATTTTAGGCCTGTGTTTAACTTCTGTTGTATATTGATGATTTGGTTGGAAAGGCAGATTGCAGGTGCTAGAAAAAGTTGCTAAACTGTGTGCATGCATGTTCTGTTTTCTAGGATTTGCAGTAAAGTCACATTCCAACAGTTCACTAATCAGATCTAAACTTGTTTCTCTATATTGGCTTAATCTAGGATTATATACATAATATTCTCCTCTAATTTGTTTTACAATTAACTCAGAGTCTCCCATGATAGAAACACTTTTAGCTCCTAAATTTATAACAATTTGTAGTCCTAAAATCAGAGCTTCATAATTTTCCATGCTGTTTGTACACTTGAATTTTAATCTAAAGGCATGACCTTCAGAATGATTGTTTTCCTTGTTATGTATCCAAACTCCTGCTCCTGCTCCTAATTTTTTCACTGATTCATCAAATTCTAGGTGCCACATTGATTCATGAAATATATTTTCACTGTCTGGTGCTTTCTTTTTCTTGTTTTAATTCTATATTGTTCTCTATTATAGAATCAAAATTACATAAAATGAAAGAGTCCATATGAGTAGGTGTAGAATAAATACGATAGTTTCGAGGTATTTCTACACTACTAACCATGTACTTCATTAATGTCTCTCTATAAAGTTTCTTGGGTTGGCTAAATACTGAAATAGTGGCATAAGACATGTCTAGTTGTAGAGATCCCTATAGTTTTGCTCCCCATGAGTGAGATAACAACATTCCATACTTAGGAGGGATGTCAGCTACTACAATATCCATGACTATGCTTTTTCAAGGATATTGAACTAAATTAACACATAAATCTTTGATCAAACCTAAAAATTTCACTTTATTGGAATTAAATGAGAAGATATCTTTATAAGGTCTAGTGATGTCTAGATTCAGTGTTTCCATGATTTATTTTGGCATCAAATTATGTGAGGCTCCTGAATCTAGCATGGCATTATGTAATATCTGATCATGAACAATGAGGCTATTGTAGAAAGGAGGAACTCCTCCTTCCTGGTGTTTTCCATTTACATTAGGACCAAATATTAGTTCTGGTTGGTCATCATTCAAATTGACAGAATATTCTCCATCATTCATGTTTAAAGTTTCAGTGATGTGCTATTTGTATAGGTCATGTTTTACCAACTCTGTCAAAGCAATTGGTATCTTCAGTTTAGCAATTTCAGTTTTGATGTTGAATGGTGTTTGTGATTTTCCTAACTGAATTATTTCTTCTTTAGTAATTGCAGTTTGAGTGTGTTTTTCTTCTTTTTATACATTTGGTTTCTTATTTTATGTTTGTGTTTCCACTTTTTTACTATTTTTTATCTTCTTTTTAGGGACGATTTGAGATGTAGTGGAATTTTTGGTAGGTTTTGAGGTTTCAACAACTATTTTGGTGGTGGGGGTTTTAGGATCAAATGATTCTGGATCAGCAACAGATGTTTTTGGATCTAATATTGTTGTTTTAGCATAATTTGTTGTCTTGGGAATTTTTTTTTTTTTAGGATTTGCTGATGTTTGAACATCAGCATCTGTAATGTCAACAATTTTAGGACTAGGTGAAATTTTGGGACTTGAAATTTTCTGATTTGAATTAGAGTTTTGTTGGGTTTCCCTAGGGAGGATTTGTAGAACTTTGGTTGTAGGAGCCTCTGTTGTTTTCTTTGTTTGAGTTTGGGTAGATTTCTTAGTAGTGGCTTCTACATTTTTATTACTCCTAAGGTTATATTGCTTATGGACTTCATTGATTGCAAAATCATAACCTTGCTTGTAATCAAAAGACTCACCATATTATAATTGTAATTATTGTAATTCATATAGCTCTTGTTATTCCTGTGTGAGAAAAATGGTGTTATCATCATCAATTCCCCTTATATTAATCTATGCGTCTTCATAATCTTCGTTTTGGTGAGAAATTTTAGCATAGTTCTCTTGGAAAGGTGGTCTTATTGTTTGATCAGGTGCTGATTCTCTTGATTTACTAGTGTTGGTGTTTTTCCTGAAATTGGGATTCCTTATTTGGGGACATTGTTGTTGGTTATACCACTATGGCTTACTTTCTGTATTATCTAGTCTATCCATCATTATTTCTAATGTTTTTTCTAAGCTATCTGTTTTAAGGTCTGAGGTTGATGTTTCCTCTTTTATTGTGACTCTCCTTTCATTTCTCAGTCTAGCTTTCTTGGCTAACAGGTTTTATTCTACACTTATATAATTACTTTTCATCTGCTCTAAGGCTTTAGGGTTTCTCTCTCTCATTTGGTAAGCCATATCTGTATCAATTCCATCAGGGAATTTGATCAAGGAAGAGTCCGGAGGAGGTTTAATATTAGCAGGGATTGCATTGTAAATACTGTTATATCTTGTACAATAGTCCTGAACTGCTTCATTTGGTGCTATTTTTATGTTTTAAAATTTAGAAAAAAATTGTAATTGATTCTTATTTTTCTCCCATCTATTAAGAAACATCCTATGGAAAGCAACTAAATCAAGAATACTACTAGCAGGAAGACCTTTAAACCACTTCTTAACATCACCAGCTAAAGTTTGAGGTAAAAGTCTCATTTGAACATCAACATTATCTAGTTCATGCAGCTTGAAATAGTTAGTCATTTTTTTAACATGCTGTTGTGCAGTGTAGTGAGTGGTTCCATCAAATTGACGGATTTTTCTTTGATAATATTGGGGCATGGAATTTATATGGGCTTGTACGACCAAAGGGACATATGTGGTAGCCATGGCTTGGATTCTAGCTTGGCTAGGAGGTAAGTTTCAAGTACTTGGTGATGAAGTTGGGATGCTGGTTGAAATGCTTGGAAATGAGAATGAAGTACTAGAAAAAGTAGTAGAAATACTAGGGGATGAACTTGAGGTGTTGGGAGATGGAAATAAAATTCTAGGTTGAAGTGGAAGCTTGGGAAAAATGAATCTGTGGAATGAAGTGTCGTGGAAGTAATAGATGAGGTGGTAGTAAACAAGGATCAACCTGCATATTCTAAATGAGTGGTAGATAAATTACTTGTAGAATGCTTAGGGGTATAGATAGATAAAGCAGTCAATTCAACTAAATGTTGAAAATAAGCTTCATCAATTTCTTTAAGCAAAGTTACATTCAGGGCATCAAGTTTATCATAAAATTCTAGAACTTTTTCATCTGAATTAAGTGAAACAATTTCCTTCTTACTTTCAATGAATGAAATGAAATCAGGATCTATTACACTATTATGTATGTAACTTTCTGATTTAGTTCTAAACAAAGGTTGCTCAAAATTTAAATCAAATTCAATGTCTTGTAAACTTGATAATCTATTTGGAAGAGAATTTTCTTTGATCAATGAAGTTTTATTACCTAAACTTTCCACTTTTTTGTTTTTCTTTAAAAAAATTTCAGGATTATCTACTATTACAGCAGGTTCTAGATCTGGATTAGACTTGGTATAGTAGAGTCTTCTGGAAGCCATAATTTTAGTTTTTATGAAAAATTTACTAACAAATCTTTAAAATAGTCTTAAGGTGAAAAGATAAGTGAAAGTGTTTCCTTTAAGACTAATTTAAAACACTAAGGACTGGTTAGTTCCCCAGTGGAGTCACTGGAATTTTATCACTCCAATAATTCTATGGTTTGTTAGATGCTTGATTTTGGTTTAAAGAATTTTAGAGGTAACCACAAACCTACTTTTAAGCCTTAGAATATAGCATTCCTAATACTGAGAGAGGGCTCTGTCTATATGATTTATCTTTGTTGATTTTAGTTGATTTTAGGCTATTTATGTAGGAATAATTGGGATTTTGATTTGGATTTGGTTTGGTGGTGAAATTAATTACTTAGATGGATAGATGTAGGTATGTATTCCATTGGGCTATTGGAGTCAATGTGTCAAGTATTCAGATCAAGATCAAGGTCTAAATGGAAATGTTCACAGGGCAAGATCACTGGGTAGCTTCAAATATTTAGGCTGATAGTGAAAATGGTTTAAATCAGGATAAGAGAGCAATTAAGGGTTCTCAAATCCGGATAATGACTGAAAATAAAGAGGTCAATCAAAACTAGGGAGAAATTAAGAATTCCCTAATCTAGATATCAGTAAAAAACATGTACATGATAAACAGTTCAAGACAGAGTGTAATTAAACATATTCTGAAATAACATTCCTTATATATCATTTATATTTAAGAAAACATATGAGCATGTGAAAAAACATAAGAAATTTACAAAGAACAAGTGAAAATACTTGACTAAAGTGGCCCAACACCTGAATCCTGTAATATGATGCTTTATTGCTTTAATCCAATGTGCTGACTTGGAATTGATACAATCACCCTTAGGTTCATAATAGTACAAATATAGAAATGTTCAACAATTCATCCACACTCAATACTTCAAAATGATAATTATTTATACAGAAAATCTTACAAAATATCCTAAAACAAACTTAGGAATTATTCATGGAAAAGAAATATCTTCATGCAAGAAGATAGTGACACCTATCTAACTAATGTAAGATGTCCCTGCTTTTATTGAAATTGCTGCTGGTTGTCTTCAATTTCTTGATATTTTGTTGCTTATTTTCCTCTTGATTGTTGTTCAACAAAGGCCGCAGTTAGGAAGTGGAGTGCCCTCTATGCTGGCAACTTTATCTCTATTTTGACTTTCATTTTGACCTTTCAACTTATACACTTTAAAATCCATTTTGTAATTTCTGATTTGAATCTAACTTTAAATTTTAAACTGATACTCTTTAACCTTTTGACTGTTGCTTTTTACTTTTCATCACTCACTGTTCACTGTCCTGCTTTATCTTTACTACTCCATTTTTACTGCAAACTATTTTCACAGTAAATCAGTCACCTTTTCCCAAAACTCTACTTCTAGAAATTGTATCTTCATCATCCTCCTAAATATCTCATCAGCTTTAGTATACTTTGAGAATGTAGGCTTATTAAAAAATACGTGTTTTACCTCATGCTTCAGGTAAAATAGATTCTCAAAACTCTTATAAAGTACCTTCCCTGTTGGAATTCCTTGTGAGGAAGGCATAATAGATTGATCCTTGGTAGCTTCTCTCATTTTCTTGTCATAGTCATCTAGGTTCATCATTTTTTCATGAATAACTAATTGATTTGGAAGGCCTTTTTGTTTGAGAGTGTCAAACTTTTTAATGAACCTTGTGATGCCAATCTCCATATTCTGGCATTTCTCTTCTAGCTGTATCATCAAATTCTTTATAGAAATAACCTTCCTAACTTCTAGGATGGTTTCTATTCTGTCATTAATTCCAATTTCTTATATCTCTTGCCTGTTCTTAAAATTAAGAAATTTGATGATTTCAAGAGATTCTTTAGGTTTCTTGCCAAGTTATTCTTTTATCTTTTGGATAGCTTCTCTTATTGATTTGACTAAGTCTTTTTGTTCATAAATAACCTAGATTGACGACCAAGTATCATTGACAGATTCAATGATATTGGCCCATAGTTTCTTCTTGGCTTGTGCCATGGGTTCTTTTAGTGTTAGATATTTCTCTAACTTCTTCAATTGCTCATTCAACCTTTTTGTATTTTGTTCTTCATTATTGTGCATAATTTGAGCAAGTTTCTTTTCATCCTCTATAATTTTAAGTTTTTCTTTAAGTCTGTTGATTTCATTATTCTGGTTAGACATATCTTGCATAGCTTTTACTAGTTTACTTGCCTCATATGTAGGTTGTACTATTGTTGTTGAAGAATCTGTTGCTCAAGTTGTTGATGACGTGACTAGAAGTGTTGTAGTCATTGGGACTGTAGGAGCCAATGATTCTGCTATTGTAGAAGGCATAACTGTGGTGACTACAAGAATGACTGTGACTGGAACTTCTTCTACTTTTTCCTTTTTCTCCTAGACCAACTTGTCCATTTCATTCTCCATTATTTAATTTGGGCAGTCAACTGAAGTATGAGACTCATCATCTCATCTTTCTCATTTGCATCCTGTAGCACTTCCTTTGCTTGAGGATGTTCACTAGGAGGAAGCTTAAGTTGCTTCTTTAATGCAGCAATGTTTGCATTCTTCTTTTTAATCAGTTCATCTGAAACTTTTACATTACTAGGATCATATCCTACTTCAATAACCAAATATTCCAGTGATTTTATTCTATTATCCTTTGCCTGTGAGGATGATTTTTCTAATCTGAGTTGATATTTGATGTTTGCAAGAGCATTTTGAAGCTATTGCACACTCATGGATGTATTTTTCATTATGGAATAAAGAATTTCACCAGCCTGTTTGTGAAATTCTATTTGATCAATGGGATTAAGGTCATCTTCTTGAACTTCATATGATGATTTTTTTTTAATCTGCTGGTGTTTTAGGATGCTTGACTTCAGGCTGCAGGAATTTCAACTACATCTTTCTAGTTTTATATTCAAAAGAAGAAAGCAATCTGCTTTGGTCACTGGGCGACTGTTTCCAATATTGGTTGTATGTATCAGTTTTCAAAGCTTCATTTCTCATCTTAATCTCTCTATATTTCTGCATAATGTCCATTTCCTTCTCTGTTGGTTTTCTAGAAGAGGACATGTCAACACTGTGTTGTTTCAGAATAAGTGGAGTGTTTGAAGTTGAAGGCTGATGTTCTTCTTTAATCACTATAGGACATGCATTTTCCTTTGATTTTGTATCTGTGTCAATCACTTCTGTTTTTTCCACTTATTTATTGATAGGATTTAACTTTGGATTTTTCTTGTACATCAATTTAGATTTGGTTTTATTTTTAGTATCTGCAGTATATGATCCTTCATCTCTCATTCTCTTTGAGATTTTATCTTCTTGGCCTGGAGTTTGCAAAGTTTGACTAGTATCACCTTGCTTTTCTGCCTCAGTCAAGGTGTTCTCCAACCATTCAGACTGATTGGAGAATTTTTCAATGTATGGTTTCTTCTCATGTACATAAGAAGTCAGTTTTCATTTAACTCTCAATTTACTGATTACTCCTACGGGATCATATTACCATAGAAAAATCTTACTGAATTTGAACTCCTGCCAATATTTTTCAGCCTCTAGACCTATATCTCTATTGTTACAAATGAAAGGGCCAACTTGATTCTTTAACTTGAATTGTGCCTTCTTTTTAGTTGCCAGGAAATTGATTGCATCAAAATTAAGAATCTTCCTATGTACTGAAGGGAAAATAACCTCATTGGGAGGTATTTTTGCATTCTATATAGATTAAGATTTGATCCATATACCATTATCTATGTATGGTTTTGATACAAGTACCAATCTCATGTCCTATTATGCTCTGAAAACTGCAGGACCTTTTTAATCTCCTCACTGATTTTGGGCTGCATGCTGATGTTCAACATATTGACTATAGGATGAATGAGAGAATCAGTAAACTCTATATAGGTGGACTATGTGGAATATTTTATTATTAAAGGAGTCCAATAAAAGAATGACTGTGGGTTTCCTTCAACATCAAGCTTCTGGGGTTTGATGGCAAATTTATCATACTGAAAGTATAAAAACATGTGGAATAGGACTGAGGAATACTTGAAAACACCTTCAGAAGAAATTTTGACCAACTGTTCATGAATATTATTAGCAAGGTATTGGGAAAAATTAAAAATGGTAGGAGGAGGTTGACCAGGTGTGAAAGTAGTAAAAAAACCTAGCGCTACAACATCAGAATACTCATCTGTGAAATAAACAAGAATAAAAGACATCATGCTAATGATATGTTTGGTCCTTCCAGAAAATTTTGCAGATGGGTAAGGAGGATTTATCTTACAAATTTCTATAGATGAAGGCAAGAAATTATGGAATATCTGGAACCTCTTAGGGAACTCTAGATCTAGGTATAATTGAATAAGAGTCTGAATTGATAAAGGGGTTTCATCTGGCCTAGATTGGATCTAGAGAATTTGATTAATGGACTCAGCAGTAATAGTAAACATGATTTATTTTTTAAGGGTTTATTATGTCTCTCTTATCAGGTAATAGCATGATTGACATACTCTAATTACTTCTGGGAATTGGAAGGTTTGTGGGACAACATACTTTGGTAAATTAGACTCCCAAATAAAAAATTCATCAGCCTGATCTATGGATTTTTCGTGGCTCTAGCAGTGGAGCTCAAGAAGGTTAAATTTAGTGACTGTGTCATTAATCTTGAAGTCTCTTTCAACTAAAGGAATGTGTTCTACTTCTACGATAGGAGGTTGTAGAGGATTGACAGTTGCTACTTCTTTGGAAGCCATTTGTTCTGTTTTATTTTTCTCAATTAATTAATATTTTGACTCAATAAATGGATTTAGGCCTTTGGGAGTACCTTAGAAAAATGATTTACAGTTTCCATACTAATTTATGATGAAACAGGGGTCTTTACTATGGTATGCAAAGGTATAAACTTGTTCAATTGATCAAACTGTATGATGTGTTCAAAAAAAATCTCAGTACTCAGAATTTTGTAAAAATAGGTCCAGGGTTTGTAGAAAAAAGGATTTGCAAAACTGCAGGGTTTTTCTTTTAGGTATGCAAAGGCTTCTACTAGATTTAGTTGATAAATTGTATTCTCTATGAAAAAATTAATCTCCAAACCTCAATTTTCTGCAAAAGGAAGCCTAGGGTCTGTATGAAAGGATTGAAATGCACAGAATGTTTCCTTTACTCCGAAAATTCTTCTATTTTGATTCAATTACTGATTAATTTTTCTTTGTTCCAAGAAATAGCCTTTTCTTTGAGGAATACATGGGAAAAATGAAGATTTACTTCGCAGAAGGGTTTATGAGGCAACATATGTTCTTTGAAGTTTCTAGTCTTTATAACACTTCACCTTGGTTCTGCAATATCTTGTATTAGCAAAGGTCTTGAATTCTGGTGAAAAAGGCTTGAAAAAAGGTCAGTTAAGTGATCTAGTTGCTTGAAAAACGGTCAGAAACACTCTTTCACCACGAAGGTGTAACATAAATGATAAAAGGGTGCAAAGGGAGAATAAATGCATTTTAATCAAAAATGAATATATCATTAAATGTGCTGTAAATTTGAATTGAAAAAGTGGTTTGTGCAATGGGCGGGCGAAAAACTGCTAAGTGGTTTTCGTAGGAGCCAAAGGTGGTTGGCAGTATATTTTGGATTGATGCAATCAAATAAGAATTGGCCACGTAGCCAGGTGCTGGGCTCTGAAACAATGAATATCCCAAGGTTTTGGTATGGTTAAGAATCAGGCTATGAGATGTGCAATAGGCAATGCTGGCCATTAGATCTAATCGATTAAGATCTGATGGATGGGACGATGCGATGGAATCGTCGAGATTTAATAGGCATGGGGCTCGGAAAAAGTCAAATGTAGAAGTTAAATATGTGATATGGTTGGGGTTATAAGTTTGTGCGATAAGGTTATAATGTATAAAAACTATGGTTTAATATACATGGGATCTAGATTATTATGATAGGTGGGGTTTATAGTAAGTGGGTCCGAGACATATCACATGTGGGGAATATTAAACCGTATATTTAAAATAATGGGTTGGGAATGATATATATGGGAATTATTTTAATACAGGATAAAAGGTTTTAATGCGGGAGTTAAATATAATAAAGTTAAATGTTAGTAATATATAAGCAGATTATAAAAATACACTAAGTTTCTAATGTAAGAACTTATGTTGGGGAGGGATATCTGTAGTGGGGCCCGACATATAGATTTAACCATTTAGACTTAGGAATAAAGTATTTATTATGGGTTTTTGGTATATTTTTGAATAAAGGGAAATTAGTTAAAGGGATTTTACTTTTCTAAAGGAAGATATGCATTTTAACTTAGGAAAAGGGATTTTTTGGGGGAAAGAGTAAAAATGAAGGGGATGGAGTATTTTTACAAGGGAATGATTTTGAAAGGAAGTTACTAAATAAAAAGATCAATTTTTTTCTATCCATGCCTTTGTGCAAACTTCTTTTACCTACCCATCAACTACCCTAACATTTTTTCTTCATTTACATGGGTGCATTTAAGCTTGCAGACCCTTATTCATTTTTATTTTAAACAAAAAAATAACTAATTCTATCCTTATTTCTTCCAAGGGCTTAGATTAAACTATTGAGCTCCTTATTATTTTCTACCTAATTGTTGATTTTCCAAGATTAAATAGTTTGGCTAGATATTTATTCTCTATCTATCAACATGAAATTTAAAGCATGAAAGGTCAAGATTAAGTAGTTTGACCTTCATGGATTGTGGAATTTTTGACAAGCTGCACACAATATTTATTTTGTAGTACAAGTAAATAGTAGTGGCATTGGAATTTGCATCACTTTCATGTTTTGTTTTATCTCTTTTTTGTTTGGGGTTCATTCTCATATTCTTTTTTATCTTTCTTCTTCCAAGTCCTTTGATTTTTCTTTTAGGAATTTTATCTTCTTTACATTTTTTTAATTTTATAATATGGGAAAAAAATTTGCAGAAAGAAAAGTATGTACATATTACAAGACTAATCAGAGTAAATTCAAAATTATGAATCCTATTATTTTAGGACCTTCAAATTGGGAAAAGTAAAAGACATATGTTTGGTGCTGAATATAGATGTTGTTTATGTTCTTACAAAACTTCCCAAGTCACATGAAAAGGTTAGATATTTTTTCTTAATGATGAAGTATGACACATATGGATATTCTACAAAGATGTGTGAGCCAATTGTAAAAAACATTGCATAAAACAAAGTAAGTTTGCTTATTTATATGTATGTGTTTTGCAGTGTTGTATCATTATATGTTTTATAACCTATTTATTATTGATATATTATATTTTGTTTGATAAAAGTTTTCTGAGAGACTTTCAATTATGTTGGGGGAGATTTATTATATAGCGCGAGATATTATGAATGTGATCAATTGTTTCCACACAAGGACAAAAGACGATAGGAGAAAGAAGCAAAGAACATTTTTTTGACATGATACTACAAGAGTACATATAGGGGATCAATAAAGAATGCCTATAGTGGATCAATATAGAAAAGATAGTCATGTTACTTTTGAATATGTGGAAGCTGAAGCTGAAGAATATGTTTCCATTACTGAGAATAAGATTATAACTATTTTTGAAAAGGAAAAAATCCACAAAAAAAACCAAAAACTAAATTTCCCAAGAATGTCTCTCTTCCAGTTGATGATGAGGATACTGCTTATATAGAATAAAATATGATAATTGATAGGATGAATAAATCAAAAGATGGCCATTTTGAGAAAAAAACATGGGTAGCAGTGATGATTATATTGAAATCTCAAAAGGAAACACAAAAAACATAACATCAAACACTTATTGAAAGGATGACATTATAAAAGAAAAATTGTCATTTGAAATCAATTAATGAATAAGAAATTAATTGAGTGTGTCTGTACATTTCAAATTAATGTCATATAATTCTATAATCCAAATCAAGGACAATCTAAATATCAACTTAGAAATCCACACCACCTACATGTTCATAACTTGAAAACATTGATCAGGTTCAATCCATATGCACATGTGGTTTATTATGTGCTTCTTGTTGATCCAATTCAAGTTCCTAAAAAAGAGGCATTTGATAAGTCAATATGTTTTGAATAAAAATATTATGAAATTGGAGGGAGCCATTATGTAGAGGCTAGAATATAATTAATGGAGGAATTTCCTAATAACTGGCATTTTGAAACAATGAAATGTATTATTTATGCTAGTTTAATAGATATGGAATAAAAATTGTTAGCATTGGATTGTAATACAAATAATGAGGATAGGATGTCTATTAATTTCATCCAAAGGGTTAGATATATTCATAGTGAATTTGAAGAAAAATGTAGTGGGGATTAGACCAAGGTTAGTATAAGCATTTAGAAGGAATTTTGTATCAATATAGGTTATCAAATTGAGGAAAAAATCAATTCAAAAGGTGGAAAATTAAGATAAGATATATTCATAGGTATGAATAAAATTTTACATTTTTCATTTAGAACTGGAGAGATATTGGAATTGATTAATGATATTTTTGAAATGTATGAGAAAATTTCCATAAAAAACATAACGATAAAAATGTCTAAACCATTAATATGTACCAACAGTAAGACAGGTCCTAAAATGAGGCACCTTCTAGATGATATGACTATCACAACTTGGAGAAAAAAGCAAGGAGTGAAGGATGACAAACTTATCAAATCAATATTATCTCTTGTGAAGTCAAGTGAATTATCATCGGATGAAATGTGCGAGGAATTTCAAAAGTAAGTTTGTTGAATTATTTTTACTTATTTTTGGATTATAATTTTCTTTTAAATATAACATATTGTTGTAGGTAGTATTTGATATACATATCACTATATTAACATTTTCCACTCTATTTATTAAGTCATAAGGTTTATATTAAAATACAAGAACATATGGTCAAATTGTTGAATGCAGATAGTTAGGATAATGTTGTACACAACTACCTAGATTTAAGTTCTACATTAACACTACAAGTTTTTCTATCTTGCATTCAAAAAGGTATGTTGACTTATACATTCATTTTTATTCATATGTATACTATTTTCATTTTATTACTTATACATATATTTATTTAATTAATTAAATATGTCGAATATGGATGAAAATGGAGTACTAGATAGTTTCAAAACTTTTTTCAAAAAAATTAAGTTGGAAAGGATGAGAAAGCATCATATTAGGAATTTTGAACTTGATCCTATTCTTAATTATTTCATTTAGAATGGGATTCAAACTATCCAATATCAAGTAATACAAGGTGATTTGAAGACATTGCAAAAATCATATCTAAAAATGATTATTCCCTAGTTATTGCAGGTATTCCTCATCGTTTCAGTTTTCCAAACATTGGATATGATAGTGAGCCTTATAGTTATCAATATTTTATTAAATTGGTTAAGAGATTTCAATAAGTCACAACATCACCATTTTGGAGAATTGTAACATTTCATTTAGACACAAAATTTGCAATGTTATTATCATGCTTCAAGGGAAAAAAAAAATTCAAGGATTGAGCTTACATGGTAAGACATTGAAATTGTATGTTTAATTAATATTAAAAAAATATATTTATGTATAAGTTAATTGAACTTTTAATATTTTATGTTATAGGAAAAATTCAAATATTATTGGATGCGATGATCATCCAATTATAAGTGATTGTGAAATCATTCATGTTGAATGTTGGAAAAAATATCATAGGTGTAAGTCTATTCTTCTGAATCTAGTAGTTGGAAAGAGTCATAGCCAAGTACTATTTCATAATGATGCTGTAAAAAAGCTAACATATGAAGATAAAGAATCAAAAGGAGAGACAGTTAAAATGTATAATAAAACAAAAGCATTGATTAACTATCTTATAGATTTATGTTTAAATGAAGGATATCAGGTTTTATATTTATTATCAGGTTAATGTAAGTTTTATTATATATACTTGAATTTCAATATTTTTTTAAAAATATTTATGGGTTTATACTAATTTACTTAATTATTTCTTTTGTACTTGACGATTAGGTACAACACTAGCATGTTACCCACAAAAAACAAGAAATTGCATTGCCAATGAAAAAGACTCACTACAACGCAATTTTATTCAGAAAAGAATTAATGTTATTCAATTACTTCGAGATAAAATGCAAAAGGTTGGTTTGAGGAAAGGGGATTTTAATTAATCACGCGTGGCAAAAAATGAAAGGAACCTCAACCACCTTTAGATGGAATGATTAGAAAGGGATACTTTGGGAGATTTGCATAGATCAAAGATCCATTTGAAGAGGAAAATGACAAAAATGAAGCACAAAATATTATGGAAGAAGATAATAATGAAACTCTAGAAAATGATGAAAATGTATTATATGATATTATTAATTAAATTTAAGCTATGTTTGAAAATCAAGCTCAATTGAGAACCGGTTCATTCATTATACTTGTAATGTTTCGACTTCGATATTTTTTCGAGATTTTATGAGAAGAATAAGCATTCAATTACTCTTCTCATATGCTTAATATTTGTATTATATGATTTTTCACTAATTTTTGTGTGAATCACTATTTTTTGAAAAAAATGCATTTATAATTATTTTATCATAAATTCATAAAAAATGTTTTTTAGTTTATAGTTTTTATTTTTTTTTGTAAAAATTCACATAAAAATCGTTTATTTGACATGTCATATTTTAGCAAAAAAGTATCAAAATATGTTTTTTTTCGTTATATCTATATTCAAAATGTGTATTATTTTTATCAAAATATTTAAAATTAATTATTTTGGTGACAATTATTTGATGTGCATTGAAATATTAATCAACGATACATAAATATATAGATAATCATAACCTTAACATATTGACCCTTTTTTTTAACAATGCAAAAAAAGAAGACTTCAATACAAAAAGAAAAAAAGAAAAAGAAAAGGAAACTTGAAAAACACTTAAAAATAAATATCTCGTGGAGGAAGAAGCAGAAAAAGAAGAAGATTACTTTAAAAATTGTTAAATCTAAAATAATTATCCACAATTCATACATTATAAAATTTAAAGTGTCGAAAATAAGCCCTCTAAAAAAAGGGGTTGATGTTGCATCAAAATTTTTCAAAATTAGCATGAAAATCACTAACATGTCAAAAATATATTCATACTCGATACATAAGAAAATTTAAAGTGTCAAAATTATGATCCAAAAAAAAGGTGTATTCTCAGTCAACACTTCCCATTTGATAGTTTAGATTGCTTCCCAATATCCACACAAAATGAAAATTTTTTGATACACCATCTTCTAACTAAAATATGAATATCGTCCATGCATAAATTTGAATGAAAATTTTGGCATGGATCCTAATAAAATATCTCATATTTTCTTCATACAAGACTTTAGTACATTCTCACCCATGTTACACCCAAAAAATAACCATATTAAAGATTTTAATGCCATATCAACAACCTTATACATGCTAATATCATCATTTAGCGCCATTTGTAAAACCATTGTTTTGTTAATTATATATTTCTTTCATTTCTTTTAGGCTATACTTGTTTTTCCCTCTCGTAGCTTACTATCAACAATCGTTGAGAAACTTCTAGAATTACAAATACCTCCCTATTTTGAGGGATAAATGTTAATGTTCCCACCTTTGTATTGTTTCACCTCTACACTCTAAGAAACATGTTCATAGGATGAATGCTTACTAATTCCTTTGAGGTTAAGGGATGTTACATCTACACAATTCAACTCACCAAGTGAGGGCTCAAGAGCGTGAAGATTGTTGAATTCAAATTATGATTTGTATTCCTTATAGGGATAATGTCTATATTTTTCATTGGTAGACACATTTTAATAAGGAGTTGTTCCAAAACGATATAATTATGCATGAAATTCCATTCCATGTTTGCCCATTTTGATACATTTTTTGGTCACTAATGAAGCCTCAAATGATGCACAAATTCTATAACTTGAGATTTGAAAACCCATTCCTAGTCCATGTGGAGTTAAGAATCTATTAAATTCATACTGTAGACCCACTTGACCCCCATAAAATCCACCCCAAAATCCTCTTCTAAAGCATACCATAACTATAAACTAATCATTATATGATTTGACTCAATTGACATGCTATGGGACAAACTCATCTTCCATAGATGTCTAGTAATACATTTTATTGAACCTTTCTTAAGGAATTTATGATAGTATATCAAAGATGACACACACACACACACACACACACATTCAAGTTTGGTCAACCTGAAGGCTTATTATCAACATAAAAGTTAGTAACAATAACCATGCAGAGCACACACCCTTCCTCCTTTGAATTTATGAAAAAAATGTGGATTGGTTGCTAGCATTGTGTCTAGTATTCCTATGGGACTTGACTAGATTGGAATATGTGACTACCTCATCAACCGCATGCCTTTGGAAGATTCAACCTGTTGATTTAGCTAAGCCATGGGGTTTACCTATGTGTGTTTTTAGGTGGTTGAGGAGGGTCTCCATAACCACAACCAATAATATAATATGAAAAAATTTCAAATTGGTTTTAAAAATAGATTTAGAAGCATAAATGTCAATGAAGCAAGTACAATTTGGCTTTACATTTCACCGATGTTCATGTTTTCTCTTGCTCAGATTGTGGTAGGACTTTGATGAACAAGATGGAGTAAATGAAGGATGAGCTAACATAGGACCTATTTAGTACATTACAATTACCCAACAACACAACATGATCCTACCAGAATATTTGAGAGCACCTTCATTAGATGAATAAGGAAACCATGGGTTCATTGATTGCAAGAAAAATACATTGTTATCATCCTAGAGAACATTAGCGATAATTTTTGTAGATTTAGGCCATTATTTTTTTTAAGAGGAAATATCTTATTCTTTGTTTTTTTTTAATGGATAAATTTATCAATTGAAGTGAACCCAAAGACATATCCCATATGACTGAAATATGTTAGAAATTTGTTGAGAATTGCCTATGTTATTTTTTTTCTTGTTTTAAATTTTATTTTTGATTAATAAAGCCATGTTTTCATGATATTGTGAGAATTTGAGAGACATGTTAATAGAATTTGAATGAGTAGTTAAAAAAATATTTTAAGACTAAATTTTGATAATGTGTATTTCTTAAATTTTCAATTATATTTGTTATGCCTTCAATTTCTATAAGTGAAATCATTATGTATGACCTTATTTGCAATATTGAGGAAAATATTTGATTGGATATTGTAACTTGTTTCAATGAGAGTCAATTAATATACTGAGGTTTTCACATGAATTAATTATTTTGATTGGAAGAAATTTCACTTCATTTAATTCTATTTAGTGTTAGTAGCTTTCGTTCGGGGCCATTAATGATGTTATTCACTTTGAAATAATGAGGATTTTGAAATCTCAACAATATAGGGTATTTATTTTGTTTATATTGTATTATATTTTATAATTAATATGATTAGTTTAGATTTAAGCTTTAAATACATACTAAGTTTTATCATGATTTGAACTTGTTATATTTTTTTGATAAATCAAAGTGTTTATTACATTTTTTTAATATTTGTGATAACTTTCATGTACTAAATCTATTTGGTAACTAACCATTAAAAAACTGTCAATGTTATTTTTCTATAGAAATTAAATATTTTATTTATTGAGACAATTATTTTAATTTAAAAATTATAACATAAAAGTAGTTTTATTTAAAATTTGGAAGGTTTTTTATCTTAAAAAGTATCACACTATATATATATAACTTGATTTTCAGCATAGATTTATCCACAAATATGACACATGAGATTTGATTATAGAATTGATTATTTCTTAATGCCTTTGATTGTTGGCCCAAAATGTTCTTCAATAATATATGGAGCCTAAGAGGAAATCAAGCCTTTCTGTATACATAATAACGTTTCTTTGTTGTATTTGAATAAGTATGTTTGGAATAAATGTTACCACTATTTTATATTGAAAAGTGTGACTAATAGCATGGGTTGCAGTAGATATTGCCTTTTGGACCAATTGTTTTGCTTCCACTATCACATGATTGAGATTTTGAGTTTGAAGTGGTTGATTAATTTCTTATTGAGGGCCATTAATATTTTTTCTTTACAAAGAAAAAATTGAACCTTCTATTGAGAGAATAAAAAGCTACAGAGTATATGCATGCTGGCATTTTGAGAACTGTATATTCTTGTCTCCCATATATAAGGGATACAAGAAATATAGAGTTTTCATGTGGTGGTGCAAAAATGTATTGAATTTCCGGCCACCCCACTATGACACTATTTTTTTTATGCATAAAGCATAAAAATTAAAAACAAAATATCTTCATTTGTCCTGGGCCTCCTCTTTTCCATGGAAAACAATCCAAATAGGAGAAAAGTGATGTTTTAGACATGTAGTCTAATATTTTTCCCAGTTCATATAATTACAGGCGAAAGTAAGTAAGGATAATAGGAGAATAGAGCTATATACCCGTGTTCTGGGCCTCCATCGAAATAGAAAACAACCCAGTAAAAATTATGTTTATACAGTATGAAAATAAAGTAGCACGGAAAGATCTGAAAAAACTAATAAATATGAAATATACAGAAACAATACAACAATTGGAGAACTTGAGAGTATACAGGAGAAAAATAGGCATTTTTGTGTCTATGCATCAGCAAAAAGAGTTGAAGTGGGCTTTACTAGGCGTATGGCAGTTGATCCGAGTGACAGATCAAGTCCCCATCAGTTTCTGTTATGGCCCAGCTTCCCAGAGCTTGTTATATGCCATCTTTAGAAAGTGATTTCGCTTCCATATTTTGATCCCTATATATATGACATACATATAAATAATCAAAATATCGTTTTAAGGATAAAAGTTCTTCTAAAAGGGGCAGCAACATAAATTTTTGACATCTAAATTCTGTGTTGAACTGTTTGATAACTTTCAGAGAATTGCCAAAAATCTGGGCCTGTCTTAGTCCAAGATGAATAAGCCAAAAAAAGAGATGTTTGAGGGAGAGGTGTTCAACATAGTTATTAGATCTAGTTCCCAGGCCAAATGAGACAGGGAGAGTCCTCCCAGAAGGGAGATGGCTGGAGATTCTAGCTCCGTAAAGATTTTGTGGATCCGAGGCCCCATCAGAATATGGCTAGGGGATGTCTCCTTTGACGTATTCTATCCTTACTTGACAGCCCTAGAGGGGTTGGAAAGAGGGATGTTATCAAATATAGATACGCCTTCAATAACTGTGATCTCAACGGGAGTGGACTTGTCTCTGAAAGTAACCCTGTTCTGAGCGATCCGTGTGCCCCATGACAGAATCAACGAAATATTTCTGATTCTGTCATCCATCAATTTTTTCAACCAAGAGTGTCATGCATCCTGAAAGGAAGGACCACCCAAGATAAGTTTATTGTTTAACAATCACAACATTTCCTTCCAAATATGAATATTGAATGGACATTCTAGAAATAGGTGAAGAATGGTTTCCTCATTTATCTTACATTGTAGGCACCATCTAGGGAAAATATTACTCTTTTTCTGAAGGATATCCCAGGTTGGGACTTTATTTTTTAGGATGCGCCAAAAGAAAATCTTGGATTTTTCTGGTGCCTTAAGTTTCCATAGAGCCTTTGACCACTAGTCTAGATCATTCCAACCTTTTTGAGTAATCATCCAATTATAGCCAAATTTAGGAGTGTATTTCCCCAAGGGGGAGTGTACCCAGCTCAGTGAGTTAGGATGATTGTTCAATCTGACATTTGATCTTAGGATTTCTGAAATGAAGCCCCTCCATCCCTCCATCCATTTCTCATCAATTTGGACATCCACTCCTGATTTCTAGGCGTGTCACCAAATCGTAGAGTGGCCCTCAAGGCCTCCTTGAGTGTGGAAGTTGATCCCTTTTGTAGATAGATGCTCTATTAGGCCCTTCGAGAGAGCAAAGGGCCCATTACATCCCACCCAAGGATCTTGGTCGATTCTTACAGATTCTCCATTCCCCACCATCCACACCAATCCTTTTTTGATGATATAGATGGATTCAATTGTGGCTTTCCATACCGCTAATGCTTGTGGATGTTTCTTATGTGGCATTCTAAGCCAGTCTTCAGGTAGGGTTGGATCAATATACTTCCTCTTGACGACCATGGTACAAATATTTTCCTTTGTGAGTAGTCGCAAACCTAACTTAGTTGCCAGAGAAGATGCAAATTGTTGAAGATTGCAACAAGAAACAGTGAAGGAGGCATCCTAAAACATAATTCCTGATCCTAGTTGGAAAATAATCACCTAAACTAGGTGGGGCCCACACAGGTGATTTTTGGCGCAAAGTCTATTTTTAGACTATGTCTATTTTTAGACATGTCGATCATATTCTATGAGTTGTGAGATGCTATTTGTGGATGGTTGTTCAAGTTGGAAAAATAGTTGGATTTCTATTTTTAAACATGTTGGGTGGAATCTATTTTTAGATTGCCAGTCTAAAAATAGATATGTCAAATATTATTAGCTCTTAATAATATTTGGACTCTAAACATTTTCTTATTCTCTTGGAGCACTTCAGTTAAGTGCACAGACATGGCACATGATCTAACAGAAGGAATTACGCTATTCCTGAGGGTTTAATAGAGCTATTGCATGGAGGACTTCCATTAGAACTCATGTGACAGAGTTTGGTGGAGTTATAGAAGTAGTTGGTGGAGTAGTGTTCAGTTTAACTCAATTAGACACAGTTGAGATACTTGTATCTAGTCTAACTGATTGATACACTACTGAGAGTGGTGTGAATTAATTAACAATTAATTCACTAAATATTAACTCATTAATCAACTGAAGAATACATTAGTTAACTATAGTGCATGGACAGTTCAGTGGAGACCAGTAGAGAGGTAGGTGAAAGAGAAAGTGTGACTATCAGTTGTGACTATAGTGTTGCATTGTTTGCACCACAAATTTAGTAGAGATGCCTTTAAGGATTGCATGATCAAGGCTCGAGCAATTAGATTTCATCCAGAGCCATTCTTTAGCACATATTGCGCAGTAGAGGCAGACTAGTAGGTGGCAAAGATCAGTGCCTGGATTTGAAAGATCAGACCTGATTAGTGTGTAGCGATTGGATTGTACTGAGAGCTTGTGATAAGATTTGTATGAGGATTGTTACATGATCTCTATGACATATATTATATACATATAGCTATGGTTTTTAGCTTCAGGCTTTCCCGTTAAACAACTATGTTAATGTGTGTGAATTTTTATGGTTTCATGTGTGCATTCAATTGATTTAATTTCCACATGTGACGATCAATGGTGGAATAGATTTTGTATTGTGCATGAAGTTAAAATAGTGTGTGATCAGGAGAATCTTGGAAATATGCATGTGTAGTGCATATAATTTCCACATGGTATCAGAGCAGTTGATCATTGGAGAAATTGCAAATTATTGAAGTAGTTGAGTTTTGTGCTGGTGGAATTCGAATTCGCTACAGTGTTTTCTTGGTGTCCAATTCGAGCATTCATTGAAATGTCTTTCAACGGATTGCGATTGGAGTATGCCCTTGAGGGAAACATGAATTATATTTCATGGAAGGACAGGATGGAGGCGGTGCTGGAGGATAATGGGTTGAATGAGTTCATAGATACTGATATTCCTAAAGCAGGTTCTAGCGATGCAGCCGCACTTGAAGCATGGAAAAAGAAGGTAGCAAGGTGTTGAAGGCTTCTGTTGGAAGGCGTGAAGGATCACATTGTGTGCAGCCTTCACGGTAAAGCCACTCCATTCTTGATGTGGAAGGCTTTGACAAAATTTTTCCAAAGTAGAAGTGACCAGAGGAAGTTGGCGCTTAAAGACAAGCTTAGGAAAATAAAAATGGAGAAGAATGACACTATTTCGGTATACTTGACAAAGTTTGTCCACTATAGGGATGAGCTTGGGAGTGTAGGAGTTAGTGTGGATGAAGAAGAATTGGTGAGCTTGGCTCTCCTTGGGCTTCTGAAGAGTTGGCATAGCTACGAGGACTCTATCAATGGTCGGGAGAAACTGCCAGGATGGGAGCGACTTTGGTCAAATCTTGTGCAGGAGGAGATAAGGCGGAGTACTAGGGATGGCCCTTCGTCAAATAATGATGATTAAGAGGATTTTGCTTTGGCTTCCAAAGTAAGGAAAGGGAAGGGGAAGAAAAATCCTTCTCAATCCGGTGTGGATGGAAAAGAGCGTGACATGTCCAAAGTGAAGTGTTTTCACTATCACGAACAAGGTAATTTCGCCACAAATTGTCGACAGAAGAAGAAGAACAAGTAGGTCACTAGAGCTGCATCTAGTAAGGCTCTTGCCTCACAATTTGAGCTAGACTTCTTATTGATCGCAAGCATGATGTCTAGTGCATTGGGATCGGGGTGGTATTTTGATAGTGGCGCTTCCTTTCACATGATGGGAGATGTGAACCTTTTTAGTGACTTGGTGGAGAAATATCTCCATTTGCATGTTGAGTTGGACGAAAATGGATGATACAATGTGACTGGCATTGGCACCATTATCTTTTAGATGGAGTCAGGTAACCTCATTCTTTTACAAGATGTAGTGCATGTTCCAGGTTTAAAGAAGAATTTAATCTCAGTCGCAATGTTAGAGGATAAAGGGTATGATGTTGTCTTTAGTGAAGGAAAATTTTTCCTTCGGTACAAAGCAATAGGAAAATTCAAGAAGTTTGGGATTCGAGCCAAGAATCTCTACAGACTTGAAGTAGATGGGATTTCTACGGAACTTCCCACTATTGGGAAGTGTGAGAAAGCCATGTAATTGAAGCTTGAGAGGGAGCAGGATTTGCATGCAGGTAAGAGTGAACCTCAAGATGTGAAGCAGCCACAAGATGAGGATCATGGAGTGGGAGCAACCACTCTTACAGACAAATTTCATGCCAGATGGGTAGAGGCAGTGCATGTAGCTATACCACCAGGTGAGAGGTGGGGCGACATGCATGAGTAATCCTAAGAGGATATTTCTAGGCAGGATTCATTGAGATGGTGTGGATCTCATGAATTTAACCTAGCTACGAGGTGCCCATAGAGCAGCAGTAGCATGATCAGTTGGATTGATGCAGGCAGATCAAAGTGATAGTGTTGGATACTGGAGCGCTGTTCAGAGTTGACAACAAGTGCAGAGTGCATGGGTGCAGAGTTCAACAATGTAGCGGTTCCTGAAGACATGTGCAGTAGCTAAGCAGAATTCGAAGACTTGGATGATAGATGCATCATATTGATTCGGTTTTTTGGAGCATATTCAGTTTCAGAAGAGTTGTAGAGCAGATGCATGGAGTTGCATGGCGCTTGCAAAGGTTGTAGGGTGAATGCATGGAGTTGCATGTCGCATGCAAAGACAGTCCTTTCTTCTTGAGAGGGAGTGTTGAAGATTGGAACAAGAAACAGTGAAGGAGGCATCCTGAAACATCATTCCTGATCCTAGTTGGAAAGTAATCACCTAAACTAGGTGGGGCCCACACAGGTGATTTTTTGCGCAAAGTCTATTTTTAGATTATGTCTATTTTTAGACATGTCGATCATATTATATGAGTTGCGGGATGCTATTTGTGGATGGTTGGTCAAGTTGGAAAAATATTTGGATTTCTATTTTTAGACATATTGGGCGGAATCTATTTTTAGATTGCCAGTCTAAAAATAGATATGTCGAATATTATTAGCTCTTAATAATATTTGGACTCTAAACATTATGTTATTCTGTTGGAGCACTTCAGTTAAGTGCACAGATGTGGCACAGGAGCTGACAGAAGGAATTACGCTATTCCTAAGGGTTTACTGGAGCTATTGCATGGAGGACTTCAGTTAGAACTCATGTGATGGAGTTTGGTGGAGTTATAGAAGTTGTTGCTGGAGTTGTGTTCAGTTTAACTTAGTTAGACACAGTTGAGCTAGTTGTATCTAGTCTAGCTGATTGATACACTAGTGAGAGTGGTGTGAATTAATTAACAATTTATTAACTAAATATTAACTCATTAATCAACTAAATAATACATTAGTTAAATATAGTGCATGGATAGTTCAGTGGAGACCAGTGGAGAGGTAGGTGAAAGAGAAAGTGTGACTATCAGTTGTGACTATAGTGTTGCATTGTTTGCACCACAAATTTAGTAGAGATGCCTTTAAGGATTGCGTGAGCAAGGCTAGAGAAATTATATTTCATCCAGAGCCATTCTTCAGCAGGGATTGCGCAGTAGAGGTAGGATAGCAGGTGGCAAAGATCGGTGTATGGATTTGAAATATCAGACCTGATTAGTGTGTAGCGATTGGATTTTACTGAGAGCTTGTGATAAGCTTTGTATGAGGATTTTTACATGATCTTTATGACATATATTATATACAGATAGTTTGGGTTTTTAGCTTCAGGCTTTCCCATTAAAAAACTGTGTTAATGTGTGTGAATTTTTATGGTTTCATGTGTGCATGCAATTGATTTAATTTCCGCATGTGATGATCAATGGTGGAATAGATTTTGTATTGTGCATGAAACTAAAATAGTGTGTGATCAGGAGAATATTGGACATATGCATGCATACTGCATATAATTTCTACACAAAGGCATTGAGATACTATATGCCCCAGCCCCCCCCCATTCCTTTGGTCTAGCCACTTTATCCCATACCACCCAAGGGATTACTGACTCCTCCTTTGACCCTTCCCATAGGAATTTACTGTAGAGGTGCTTGATTTTTTATAGGATTCCTTTAGGCACCCAAGTTAATGTAGTCCAGTAAATAGGGATGGCTAAGAGGACCGATTTGATAAATACTGAATGGCCTGCCTGTGATGACCACTTGAAACTCCAATGTTTAATTATATTTTCAATTTTAGCGACTAGCTAGTACCAATTTGTAGGTTCATTGTACATCTGGCTTGAGGAAGAACCCTGGGTATTTAAAGCTGTCTGAAAATTCCTTTATTTCATAGAGGAGATCTTCCAATATCTTGCCCATCTCTAGCTCATAAATACCTTCTGATGTTACTGAAGGATTTTAAACATTGATGCATAACCCTGTAGCTTTAAGGAAAAGGTCTAAAATGTCTTTGAGCTACGTTGTTTCCATCTGGGATCTCAAGCTAAACAGGAGTATGCCATCAAAAAAAAGATGGGTGATACTTAGATTTACAGTGACCTCGATCCCTTTGATATCCCCTTTCCTTCTAGATTCCGAGATCATCTGGCTAAGGCCCTCTGCCACCAAAATAAAAAGGAGGGGTGAGGGGGGACAACCCTGCTGCATGCCTCTCCGGCTCTGAAAGAATGAGGTTTCTGCCCCATTGATCAAGGCCGCGAAGATGACATTGGTGATGCACCCCATCACCCAATTGATGAAAGAAATTTCAAATCCCAGATGGGTTAGGAGCAACTGAATATAGAGCCAACATATGCGGTCAAAAGCCTTAGAGAGGACAATTTTAACAATAACACCTTTCTTCCCACTCCTCTTAAGGCTATGAAGAATCTCCTTTGCTACACCGACTGCTTCATGAATTTGTCTACCATCCAGGAACTTGAACTACTCTTTAGATATATTCCTTGATAGTATGGGTTTGAAACGAAAAATTATCACTTTTGCTATAATTTTGTAAATACAATTATAAAGTGATATCAAATGAAAATTATTACATGATTTCAGATCCTCCTTCTTCGGAATGAGGGCTACAAAGGTTGAATTGAAAGGTTGATGAATTGAACCATTGAGATGGGATTCTTCGACCACCTCTGTTAGTTCCTCCCCTAGTGACTCAAAAAAATGTTGGAAAAATTCTGTTGTCCATCCATTTTTCCCCAGGTTGTTATCTTTTTGCATGTCCTTGAGGATGCCTTCCACCTCTCGTTTTCTGATAGGCGTCACGATATTCTCATTTTCGTCCTCTTCCACATAGAGGGGAAAAAACAAGCCACTCTGATCACTTCTGCATAGATGCTTCAAGAGGGGCTTTGAAAAGGGACTTGAAGTGGCTGGTCCCCGGCTTAGCAAGTTCATTGAAATATTTAGCGGTTTGGCCATCCTCCATCTGCATCCCGCATATGTTATTCATATTTTTCTTGAATTTTACATAATTTTGGAAAAAAATTGTATTTTCATCCCCTGCTGACAATCAGATGGCTCTACTCTTTAAACGCCACTATTATTCCCTATCCTTCAATATTTTCCTATGATAAAATTCCACGAATTTTATTCTATCCCTTTTTTCAAAAGTTTCATATCCATCATCAATGGGTGACTCTAGCTGATCTAATTCTAATCCTACCCATAGGAGGGATTCATCCTCTTCATATTTTTTCTTCTTTTCCCACTTCACCATTGCCTTCTTCATTAGTTTGATTTTCCTCATAAATAAAGAGCCTTTATCCTCCTCCAACCCTTCCTCGTCCGCCTTCCAAGTGGAGTGAAATAGTTCATTAAAGGACTCTTCTTTCAGCCATGAAGAATCAAATTTTAAAGGGGAACTTGGATTTTTGTTTGTTCCCGTGAACTCCAAAAGGATGGGAATATGGTCCGATTCATACCCTTCGCCAACATAGTGCCTGAAGATTGGTATTTTTCCCACCAGGTCCTCTTTAAGGAGGAAAAAATTAAGTTTCTTTGTGATCCTATCATCCCCCACTCTCATGTTCCTCCAATTCATCTTGGGCTTAATGGGGTCAACATCCACCAATCCTAGGGAGGTTAGCTTATGGAGAAATAAATCAATCAGCAGGTCTACCATCACACTAGGTCCCCAAGCTTACGATAAACCCGAGGAGAAATTGAGCCCCCCCCTTCCCTGACCACCAGATTTGTGCTCCTCATCAAAGATTTGGAAAAGAGAGAGTTCCACAAGGGGACTCTGTCCGATCAGGGTCCATAAACATTTAGAATTGTGAAGGTTAGGCAGAGGTCAATTGAGTAAAGCTCTAGCTCGATAGCATGATCCATACCCCAAGAGTTTAGAACTTTCAGTCTCCCATCTTTACATCCCAATGCCAGATCTCCAGATCTCCCTTTTGCATCTAGAGTGAAGAAGGAAAAAATCGGGAAAATTTTGTAGAGGGCTCTCTTTATGTCTTCACGAGGCCCCAGTGTTTCTTGGAGCATGAGAACATCAGGATAATATGATTTAAATAAATTCATTAACACTAGATTTTTGGAGTTGCTAGCTAGCCAACGATAGTTAAAGGAGAGAAAAATCATTAGGGACCAAGGAAGGGGGTTTTCGCTACTCTAAGCACCCTTGAAAGGGAACATTATTTTCCATCAGCATTGTCGATCCTGGCTCTCAACTGGGGCTTTGAGAGGTTTGAATTCCTTCCCCTGGCCTTTCGGGGACCCACAACAATGGGGAGGGGTCCCAATCATGCCACCACTCCCCAAGGAGGGGGTTTCTTCTCTCTAATCCTGAGGTTATAGTGCATTAAACCAGAGGAGAGATTAGGTGGGGGGGATCCAAAGGGGCAGTGGGGACAGGGGCAGATAGATTAATATCGGGAATAGCAGTAATGATATAGTTTAGGGCTTCATCTACAAATTCAGAGTGAAAATAGGGTCAATATTTGGCCTAGAGGGACCAGGCTCAGCCAAAAAAAAACATGAAGAAATTAAATTAGAAAGGAAAGTGGGGGTAGAGACCAGAGCTGTACCCTCAAGAATAGGGGATGGGGTGCCTTGTCCTAAATTCTAGTCAAGAGGTGGATCGAATCCTTCAGCCCTGGGAGGTGATGATAAGGACGCTAGATCTATTTGCATATCCTGTGATCCCCCTTGTGTCTGTTGCATCGTTCCAACTTCTACCCCGTCCATAGCCACCACTCGCTCCTTAGTTATGATCTTGTTCTCAAGGGTTACCTTTGCTGCTACAGACTCCTTTTTATGTTTCCTTCTACCACTGTATCCTAGTGGACATTCCTTGGCGATATGTCCATAAACGTGACAATGGTGGCATCTAAATGGTAGGTGCTCGTAATCTAGAATCTATGTAAACACGAGGTCCTTGTATGTCAGATTGATCTCTTTAGCCAAACCTTCTTTAGGGTTTAGGGATACAAGAATCTAGACTAAGATTTTATCCATGGTCTGCAGGAAAGAGGAGTCAACCTCCAGAAATTGCCCTAAAGAATTCCCAATTTCTCGAAACATAGAGTTTGTCCAGAACGGGAACGACAACCCAACGAGTTTCTTTAAGGAGGAAACAATTCAGTTTCTTTGTGATCCTATCATCCCCCACTCTCATATTCCTCCAAGTCATCTTGGGCTTAATGGGGTCAACATCCACCAATCCTAGGGAGGTTAGCTTATGGAGAAATAAATCAATCAGTAGGTCCGCCATCACACTAGGTCCCCAAGCTTACGATAACCTCGGGGAGAAATTGAGACCCCTCCCCTTCCTCGACCACCAGTTTTGTGCTCCTCATCAAAGATTTGGAAAAAAGAAAATTCCAGAAGGGGACTCTGTCCAAGCAGGGTCCATAAACATTTAGAATTGTGAAGGTCAGGTAGAGGTTGACTGAGTAAACCTCTCGCTCAATAGCATGATCCATACCCCAAGAGTTCAGAACTTTCAGTCTCCCATCTTTACATCCCAATGCCAGATCTCCAGATCTCCCTTTTGCTTCTAGAGTGAAGAAGGAAAAACTCTGGAAAAGTTTTCAGAGGGCTCTCTTTATGTCTTCATGAGGCCCTAGTGTTTCTTGGAGCATGAGAACATCAGGATAATATGATTTAAATAAATCCATTAAGACTAGATTTTTGGAGCTGCTAGCTAGCCAACGATAGTTAAAGGAGAGAAAATTCATTAGGGACCAAGGGAGGGGGTTTTCGCTACTCTAACCACCCTTGAAAGGGAACATTATTTTTCATTATCATTTTCGATCCTAGCTCTCAACTGGGGCTTTAAGAGGTTTGACTTCCTTCCCCTGGCCTTTTGGTCACCCACGGAAATGGGGAGGGGTCCCAATCATCCCACCACTCCCCAAGGAGGGGGTTTATTCTCTCTAATCCTGAGGTTATAGTGCATTAAACTGAATGAGAGATTAGGTGGGGGGGATCGAAAGGGGTAGTGGGGACAGGGGCAGATAGATTAATATCGGGAATAGCAGTAATGATACAGTTTAGGGATTCATCTACAAATTTTGAGTGAAAATAACGTCAATATTTGGCCTGGAGGGACCAGGCTCAACCAACAAACAACATGAAAAAATCAAATTAGAAAGGAAAGTGGGGATAGAGACCAGAGCTGTACCCTCAAGAATAGGGGACGGGGGTGCCTTCTCCTAAATTCCGGTCAAGAGGCAGATCCAATCCTTCAGCCCTCGAAGGTGATGATAAGGACGTTAGATCTATTTTCATATCTTGTGATCCCCCTTATGTCTGCTGCATCATTCCAACTTCTACCCCTTCCATAGCCACCACTCGCTCCTCAGTTATGATCTTGTTCTTAGGGGTTATCTTTGCTGCTACAGACTCCTTTTTCTGTCTCCTTCTACCATTGTATCCTAATGGACATTCCTTGGCGAGATGTCCATAAACATGACAACGATGGCATCTAAATGGTAGGTGCTCGTAATCGAGCGTCTGTGTAAATGCGAGGTCCTTGTATGTTAGATTGATCTCTTCAGCCAAAACTTATTTAGGGTTTAGGGATACAAGAATCTAGACCAAGATTTTATCCATGGTCTGTGGAAAAGAGGAGTCAACCTCTAGAAATTGCCCTAAAAAATTCCCAATTTCTCAAAACTCAGAGTCTGTCCAGAACAAGAACGAAAGCCCAGGGAGTTAAACCCAAAATGGTGATTCGTCTATCTTTACTCTCTATGCGTTGAATAAGGGGTTCCATTTTTTGAACAGGATGGGTCGCTTCCCCAGACTCCAATTCTGGCTAAGAACCCATACGATTTCTTCCTTCTTGTTGAATTTGATCATGAACCAACCACGCGCCAATAAAGTTACTTTAACCTGTCCATTCGGCCCACCTTCCCAGGAATTTGATGTCCATTCTTTGATATAGTTAGCCAAGAACTTCTTTCCCTTTACATTTCTGACAAGAATGGTATCCATAACTTCCATGACCTCTTCGATCTGTAAATCCATGCCAAGAACTAGATTATGGGAAGTTTATTTCCTCTTTATTAGCTTAATCTTCTTTCTCTAACCTCCTGAAGCCTTGTTTCCTTCTCCTGCACTATTACCCTATGCTTCGAGAGGAGAACTGAGTCCCTCCGGCTCAAACAACCAAGGTCGACCAGAATCCAAACTTGGAGAGACCAAGACACTCAAATATTTGTCACCTGAGACCACATTTCCACTAAAGAATGACGACAGTTCCTCTTCTCCGCTCATGCCCAATCCTTTCCTTTTACCTGTGCCAAGGCCCGACTGGATTGAGACCCCAGAAATCAGATCTCTAAGGTACCTAGCAGACCCTGAACCTTGACAGTAGCTCTGATCCCACCCCTGCCAAGAAACCTTAGTTCGGGCCATTAATATTGCACCACAGCTATTATTATATTATACAAAAATATTTATCTTTTCAAATTTATCTATTTACATTTTTATTGTGGACCAAGATTCATATTGTAGGATTTGATTGTAATTTTCTAAATTTAATTAAAAGTTTTTACAATAACCTGGTTCACACTAATAATTCAACAATATTATTTTTGTAAATTTGTGGCAGGAAGTAAGTTCACATGCAACATTTATTTGGGTATATGCCATATTATTGAGTATGTGCTATATTAGTTTCATGACTATTCTCAAGCATTATATTTTACATCGAATGAGATTTAGTGGTCACACGGGGATAAAATCCACATTGTTGAGGGAATTGGGGGGCACACACTTGATTTCTTTTGGTTAAGATTTAGCACATGGTTTTAATTTTTAGTGGTTTTGTGGCACATGGTTTTTCAATTCATGGTTTTATTATTCCAATTAAATATATGTTGTTGTATTCTAGTCCAACTTAAATGGATTTTTGGATTTTTGGATTTTATGGGATTTACATATGGTATTATAAAACTATAAAGAAGAATACACTGAGAATATTTTTGATTTTCCTAGTTTGAGTTTCTAAGGGTAAATGTGTCTATTTTGTAATATCTAATTATAAATAGATAAAACCTATATTTGAACTTTGAACAATGCTATTGACTTGAAGTAATAAATGCTTTGAAATCACAACAACATAACATATTTTATTTATTTATTTATTGATCATATTGTTAATTGGTACAATCAATTTTCAATGTGTTACTTAAAAGTCACATTTAATTACACTTCTAAAAATAGAAAGATAGATTTCCTTTGTTGTGTCTTTATATAATTCACTTCTAAAAATAGAAAAATGGATTTCCATTGTTGTGTCTTTATATAATTCAAAGTATTGATACATTTTTTAACTTTGTTGGTTAATTTCATATACTAAATTGAATTAATAATCAAAGATTAAATACAATATCTAAAGATTTCTTCCTTTATTAACTTCATTTGATTGACATTTTTAGTTTATTTTAAGAATTAAAATTTATATTTATTTTTATCTTAGATTTGAAAATATTTCTATATGTAGGTGGTCTTATAACTTGAGTGGTGGCTATATCCACTGGTAACAATTTGGGAAGATAGAGGAGATTTGGTAATGATCCCTCTGCCCTCCCAATTGACAAGGTACTTAGGGCCTAGAGGTGGTTTGATCGTGACCTCCCAATTGAAAATGTACTTAGCGAGAGGAGGTGATTTGACCCCGTGACCTCCCAATTGACAATGTGCTTAGCGAGAGGAGATTTATTTGACCCCGTGACCTCCCAATTGACAATGTACGGTGGTTTGACCCCGTGACCTCCCAATTGACAATGTACTTAGCGAGAGGATATTTATTTGACCTCGTGACCTCCCAATTGACAATGTACTTAGCGAGAATATTTGACCCTGTGACTTAAGGAGAGGAGATTTGATCCCGTGACCTCCCAATTGACAAGGTACTTAGCAAACTCGTGACCTAGCAATTGCGAAGGTACTTAGGAAGAGGAGATTTGAACTGGTGAGCTCCCAATTGACAAGGTACTTAGCAACTTGAACTCGACCAACTGAGCTATCCCTTGGGGCTAATTGTAAGAACATTTATATTATACTACAAATAATTATAATCCCATGACAATAATGTGCATGATTAATGATATCTTAAATTTATATTGGCCAACATCTATAGGTATTAATTTATAATAAGTAATAAAATGTTTACTTCATCACACTTTTCAAATTATTATTATTATTTTATTAATGACAATATGCATTAAAAAAAGATCTACAATAAGATTCATAATTATGGAGATTTATCTCATTTTATTATGGACATTTTTAATTAGTAAATAGACTTTGTTACAATATCATGAGTCAATAATTTAAGTAATCAATACCAAATGCCCAAAAAATTATCACTCATTTCATATAACAGATATTATATAATATTTTTTATTAATTCAAATAATAGTTAAATTAAAATTGTAAAAAATCAATGTCAAAATAACAAGCCTCTTCAAAACTTTTAATTATACAAAATTCAAAATGTTGCGAAGAAGTTGAAAATTTATATAGTACTTGTTATAATGGTTCAAATTAGGCCTCTTGAAAGCTTTTGATTGTACAATATTCATATTTGTTCGCGAGCGTTGAAATGAGATACCGTTTGATATTTTTCTATTAACTGTAGCAGGGGCTTACATGCAAAACCTTTAAATCCTTTAGTACTGGTTAAAATACGTTGAATTCGGAGTTCAATTCTAAATGTGACCAGTCAAATGTCATGCAAGTGACAGGTGGCGATTCATGGGTGTTTTTGGACATATGTTAATACATCTCCACAATTCAAGCAAGTGACCGTGGAAACTCATGCGAGATTTTTTTGGGTTATTTAAAATTTGAATGAAATATGTAGCCATAGTTTGTTGCTAGTGATTGATTAAGGGATTGCATGTGCACAAAACAACCTGTAAAAACATGCAGACATACAGCATCTGCACAATACAACTTGTAAACTAAGGGTTGAGAGTTTTGATAGAAAAAATAGTTGGCGGAAATTAAGGAATGGGAGTTGAAATATTAGTTGGCGGATGTTGGAATTGATTTCGTCTATAAATTGTTGCCTCATATTTTCCAGGAATTCTTAATTTCAGGGTTTTGTGCAGCAACCTGTGTTTGGGTGTCAAATTTGTCAATTTCATCTGTAGCTGCTGCTGACAGATATCTCATTACTGGGAAGCCAGTAATGATATTTCTGTCAGCCGCTGCGACAGATTGCTTTAGGCATGGTCTTTTTCCTTAAAAAAACCAGAATAATCCACGGACGTACGGTGTAGATTGCCGCGGCGTTTGCTTTCCGAGGAGCAGTCACTGCTGAAGAAAGTGACCCGGGCGTTTTGGCGGCGGGTTTGGGGGCTAAGCTTATTTTTCATTCTATTCACACATTTAAATCTGCAATATATATCTGCAGCTAAATGGTATATCTGTTTTAATCTTACTGTTGATATTTACTGTTTTAGGGCATTTATGGGTAGACTGAAAAATAACCTGGAAGAAAGTAACCTGGGGTTTGTGGCTGCGGGGTTGTTAACCTGGGTTTGTGGCTGTGGGGCTGTTTTTGCTGTGGTTAAAGTTTCGGTGGCCGAGGGGGTGGCTTTCGAGGAGCAGTCTGCATTGTTGCAGGAAATAACTTTTAGGCTTGTATCTAAAATCCAGAGAATAATCCAGAAATTTGTAAGATTTGAAAAATTTAGTCAAAGATTTACACAATAATCCATGTAGGAATTAGGTAAGATTTGAAAAATTTAGTCAGATTTATTATAATCTTGTTATTAAACTGTGTATATTTGGTGCTTTGAGGGTTTTGATGATTATGAATCTTTCGTA